>JARQOD010000975.1:0-24815 GCA_033576555.1 Oophaga sylvatica | reverse complement strand
CCAACTAGCCGACTGTCAGGAGGATGTCCCTTGGATGAACCGGAGGAAATGGAGGACCACGCCACCCCCAGGAGCGACTCCGGAGCAACACCATCCTCGCCGGGAGATCGTCTGCTACCGCTGCAACCAAAAAGGTCATATGGCTCAGCAATGTCCTTTAAAACGAGCCGATCCTGGGTCAGAGGGCCAACACCCAGGAGTAGATTCATCAGGCCCTTGGACTGGAACCGCAGGTTCGTGGGTGGACGGCGCTACCTGTCCATGATTCTGGACGGGATTGCAGTCCCTGCACTGCTGGACACGGGATCTCAGGTGACCATCATACCTGACGTCCTTTACAATAAATTTTGGTCCATGGACAGCCTCCAGCCCCCGAGCCCTGACTTGACAGTGTACGCTACCAATGGTCTCCCTGTTGAAGTAATTGGAGCCAAAAACGTAAATGTAAAAGTGGGCAGGGTGGAGCTGAAAGATCAGGGACTCCTAGTAGTCAGGACTGTAAATGAGGAAAATGGTCTAAATGTGATACTAGGTACTAACATTATCAGTAACTGTCTGGGAGAAGTTGTGTTTTTGCTCCAACAGCTCGCTGAAGTTACCAAGCCAAAGCAGAAGGGAGTGATCCAGAGGGAGATCCGGGCCCTGATGTGCCAGCAGCAAGCGAAGCTTACAGATGGTGAAATCGGTAATGTACGGGTCACGGACTCGAACCCCATTGTAATACCCCCAATGAGTGAAATGTTAATATGGTGTTAGAGCAGCCATGGGTCTGAGAGGACAGAACTACCAAGCAGTAGTAGAACCCCATCGCTCAGAACACAGACCTACACTCATGATTGCTAGAGGGGTAGTGGAAGTAGTAAATGGGAGAGTACCAGTACGACTTTCAACTGGGGGGACGATGAAGTAAATTTGCCACGTTATGCTACAGTTGCTAATTACATGCCGTAGATAATAATTCTATCCTCACAAACCCGAGTCCTTAGCCTCCCGCCAGCCAGCGGAGGATATGATCCGGCAACCCGGTAGCAGACTGGTGTCAGCAGCTCCATATAGGGACAGACACCACTTCCGTCCACCAGAAACAGGGGGTACTACGGGTGGTACAAGAATACGCACAAGTATTTAGCAAGCACCCACTTGACTTTGGGACCATTAAGGGAGTACAGCATCAATCCCTACAGGCAGTCATCCTCCCATCAAAGAGCGGTACAGGGCCTATACCTCCAGCCCACTATCAGAAAGCTAAGGAAATGCTGCATGACATGAAGAAAGCCGGGGTGATAAGGGATAGTTGTAGCCCCTGGGCAGCACCTCTGGTTCTAGTGAAGAAGAAGGATGGTAGCATGCGAATGTGTGTAGATTATAGGCAAGTAAATCGTATAACACATAAAGATGCATACCCATTACCACGTATAGAGGAATCCTTAGCTGCTCTGAAAACGGCTAACTACTTTTCTATCCCTCGACCTTACTAGTGGGTACTGGCAAGTGGCTGTGGCTGAGGAGGACGGGAGGGAAAAATGCTTTCACCACCCCAATGGGACTCTGCGAGTTCGATAGGATGCCGTTTGGTCTCAGCAGTGCCCCAGGAACATTCCAGAGGGTGATGGAGAGCTGCCTGGGACATCTCAACTTCGAAACTGTGCTGCTGTACTTGGACGACGTAATTGTGTACTCTAAGACATATGAAGATCATCTGAAGCACCTGGCAGAGGTATTTGAGTCATTGTCCAAGTTTGGGATGAAACTAAAGCCCTCTAAATGCCACCTGCTCAAACGGAAGGTACAGTACTTGGGACACATTGTCAGTTCTGAAGGAAGTAGCGCCGGACCCCGAGAAGGTCACAGCTATTCAGAAATGGCCAGAGCCGAAGAACTTAAAAGAGGTGCGTCAGTTCCTGGGATTAACAGGTTACTACAGGAGGTTTGTAAAAGATTACACTAAGAAAGCGGCACCTTTGCAGGACCTCTGGTAGGACAACCTCTTAAGAGCAGAAACCTTCCATTCAATTGGGGAAAGAACAAGCTGAGGCATTCAAAGAGATGAAAGAGATCCTTACCGGCGATGAAATCTTAGCCTATCCAGATTACAGCCAACCGTTCCTGCTATACACAGATGCCAGTAACGAAGGATTAGGAGCGGTCCTCAGTCAGAAGCAGAACGGCCAAGAAAAAGTCATCGCATATGCCAGCAGAAAACTCAGGCCAACTGAGAGGAATCCGGAAAACTATAGCAGCTTCAAACTGGAGTTCCTGGCGCTGGTCTGGGCCATTACCGAAAGATTTAAACATTACCTTGCCTCCAACCGGTTCACTGCGTTTACAGACAACAACCCCTTGACGCATCTGGAAACAGCCAAGCTGGGAGCCATGGAGCAACTTTGGATGGCTCGGTTATCAAACTACCAGTTTACCATCAAATACAGAGCGGGCCGTAAAAATGCTAACGCGGACGCCTTGTCCAGAATGCCGCATGGAATCTGACACGGAGGAAGAGTCAGACGATCTGGAAGAAATCGAGCTACCTGCGTTCCACCGAAATGGGATGGTCCAAGAGCAACGAGTCTACAGGAAGCGGTGTGGTGAGATGTTGAACCCTTTACCTCATCACAGCTGGAAGGAGACTCAGGACAGCGATCCCGTGGTCAGCCGTATCAAGGAGTTGATAAAACAGGAAGGTTCCTCCTTGGAGAAAGATGCATCCATGCCAGCAAAGCTCCTGTGGAACGAGAGAAGCCGGTTGTTCATATACCGTGAGAAGTTGTGCAGGAGATTACGTCGACCCAAGGACCCATGAGATGGTTTGGCAAATAGTGGTCCCGAGAGCAGACATCCAAATGGTGCTGGAAGCATACCACGATCAAGCAGGACACTTTGGCTGGAGAAAGCTGGAGACCCTGTTGAGGTGCCGGTTCTACTGGGTAGGGATGCGCAGCTCCATCGAGAAGTGGTGCCGGAACTGTGGACCCTGTGGCCTCAGGCGAAAAGACTACAGTAGCCAGAAGGCACCCTTGCAGCCTATCCGGACGACTCGTCCCTTGGAGATCGTGGCATTGGATCACGTCAAGTTGTCCCCAAGCAGGTCAGGATACACATATGCCCTGACCATGGTGGATCACTATTCCCGGTTTCTGGTGGTCGCCCCTGTCAAAGATATGACAGCAGAGACAGCAGCAAGAACCTTCCAAGCAAGTTTCTGCAGACCACACGGATATCCAGAGCAGGTACTGACTGATCGAGGTCCAGCCTTTGAAGCTGAACTGTTTCAGGAATTTTGTCAATTGTATGGATGTAAAAAGATCAGAACGACACCATACCACCCTCAGACCAACGGCCTTTGTGAAAAAATGAATCACATTGTCATCGACTTACTGAAAACTGTACCACTGGAAGAAAGAAATCGGTGGCCAGACTTGTTACCTGACCTGGTCGACTTGTACAACCACATCCCAGTAAGTTCCACCAACTGCACTCCAGCCTACCTTATGAGAGCAAGACCGGGAAGGCTGCCTATGGACTTAGAACTCGGTGTGTGAGAACCAGAGGCTGATAACAACGCTGAAGATTGGGACACAAATCGACAAGAACAGTACAAGAGAGTACAAGCCTGCGTAGAAGACAGTCTCAACTGAGTAAGAAAAACAAAAGGAGAACTATAACAAAAATGCTCCCGCTAAGCCTTTAATGCCTGGAGAAATGGTGCTCAAAAGGAAAAGAAGAACACACAAGTTGGATGATCAGTGGGAACAGGAGCCATATGTCGTGCAAAATTCCAATTTCGATAACAGCAAGGTCTGTACCATCAGCAAGGATGGAGGAAAAACGACGGCAACTGTGTCTAGAGATCATTTGAAGTTGTGTCCTGGCCCATTAAAGCTCGTGAAGAAAACCCTGTTGTTCATCAAGAAGAGAGTGCTGAAGCGGTCATACACACGGATTTGGGAGATTTACCTGCAGATTGGCCCAGATTAGGAGACGCTGTAATTATTCCTGTGCTGCAGTTTTATCAACCGCAAGAGGAGTCTCTAACAACCGGTCATACCAATTGTGCCAGTAGAGCCAGTTCCAGAAGAACCTGTTCCGGCAGACCCTCAACCGTTAGAACCCCAAGAAGCGGACCCGCAAGAAGCAGCGCCAACAGAAGTGGAATCCCTTGGTGAAGCTGGTGAAGCAGTACCGCCTCGTCCAGTCACTAGCACGCTTGCCAGATCCATAGAAAGGTTGAGACAGTATTATCATTTGCCGTTACGCAGAACAGAAAGGTTAGAGAATACCATACCTGACGCTACCCCACGTAGGTCAGAACGTATCACTAAAGGTAAACTACCTATTCGCTATCAGGTGTAGTCCTAGTAGACTAGTTAGCAAGACCCAGATAGGGTTTATTGCATCTGAAGATTGTATAAAGTTTGAAAAAGTATTAATGTAATTATTTGAAATGTGTTTTAACCATGCCAATGGACTGCGTGGCTGTGGACTATGCCAGCCCAAAAACTTTCACTTGTAAATAGTTGCACTACGGTGCCTTATCTTGGTTTGACACGAAACCATTACTATCAACCTCTGAAGAAAAACCCGTATGGTGGGCCTAGAGTGAGGTCTGCAGCCAGAAGTCCTGCAGCCCACCCAGGACCCACGTGGGAGGTTTTTGGTGCGGGTCCTCCACAAGTATCTTGTATTTATGAACATGTTTGATATTTTGATACTTTTGTATTCTTCATTGTACAAAATGTAACGTTTAAGAATTCGTACCTCCCGGATGGGAAGAGTTGAAATGTTGTTGTTAATGCAAAACAAAATGTTCTTTTTGTCTTTTACAGCCGGGAGTGCTGTGTTTTACCAAGGGGGGATGTGTAGCCCAGCTACGCAGGCACACATAAAAGTCCAGGAGAGTGCACAGGAAGGTAACAGCAAAAGCTTGATATGCACTTCACTCACACTTTTAGACACACCCATCAGGGGTACAAGAGGAAGTGTACACTTAGCAATCACAGTTCAGTCAGTTTCCTGTCTTCAGACAGTGCAGTTCAGTCCAGTGGAGTCTGGACTTGGAGAGAGAGAAGGGAGGACTGAATCCTCGCAGAGCTAACGTAGCTCACCTGACAAGCAAGTGGAGGCTAGTACGGGTGAAGTGGATCATCCTAGCCTAGTCAGAGCTACCCTTAATCAGTACCTCAACAGAAGCTGGAGGGGAGGATACTGAGAGCTGCTCGGCGAGCTCTAGAAGAAAGCTGACATTACCATCGAAGTTGCAGTTGCTTGTGCTAAGAGTGAGAGCAGGACGAAGGGCAGTGGAGAAGATAGAGAAGTGCTTTAGGTATTGGATTGCCTGCACTAAATTGCCGGACACCGGAGTCCGAGGTGTTGCTACAGTTTTAAGCTTAGTAACAAGATTACCGGAGGCATCTGGACTACAGGTCGCAGAGAGCAGCCCTAAGTGTCAATACGTAACCGGAGTCAGGTGGAACAGGGACTTTGAGTCAAGTGCACGACAAAAGCAAGGACTTAGTTTCATCACTTAGAAGGCTCCACCACAACGTTGTCCGGGCAGTACAGCTATTGAGAAAGCTGGAGATTCAGAGTTAACTTCGCTTCAGGCAAGTTGGACTCACATGTACATTGAAGTTAAGGAGGTCTCTAACCTGCTCAGCTGTTACCGGAATGTGCACTCTCCACCCCGACCAGCTCCCCGGGATCTGCTTGAACCATCATCAGTAAAAGGTATGAAAAGGAGCTACCTTGTGTGTGACTGAATTCTTATTACACCTGCAACATCATCACCATAGACTTCCAGGGACCCGTCTCACCTGTGGGAGACTTACTACCAAGCTGCCCCATAACATCCCCTGTGAAAGTCCTTATAGCAGCGCTGGTACAATTTACCAGAAACCGCAGGTGGCGTCACGAACTACCTACCTAATAATCCCCTGTAAATATTCCCCCATTGGATGAGCGCCCAGGGCCACGGACCGAGCCACCGCTACCAGTGACAACTCCCATAGATTTCCATGGGCTCGGCTCCGAGTACCCCATTGCCCTGGTACTAAGTGCGACTCACAAGATGCAGACACGGTGGCAGACAAGATGCAGACATGGTGCACACAAGATGCAGACACGGTGCAGACAAGATGCAGACACGGTGCACACAAGATGCAGACACGGTGCAGACAAGATGCAGACACGGTGCACACAAGATGCAGACACGGTGCACACAAGATGCAGACACGGTGCAGACAAGATGCAGTCATGGTGCAGACAAGATGCAGACACGGTGCCGACAAGATGCAGACACGGTGCAGAAATGGTGCAGACACGGTGCAGACAAGATGCAGACACGGTGCACACAAGATGCAGACACGGTGCAGACAAGATGCAGACACAATGCAGAAATGGTGCACACAAGATGCAGACATGGTGCAGAAGTGGTGCAGACGAGATGCAGTCACGGTGCAGACAAGATGCAGACACGATGCAGAAATGGTGCACACAAGATGCAGACACGGTGCAGACGAGATGCAGTCACGGTGCAGACAAGATGCAGTCACGGTGCAGACAAGATGCAGACACGGTGCAGAAATGATGCAGACACGGTGCAGACGAGATGCAGTCACGGTGCAGACGAGATGCAGTCACGGTGCAGACGAGATGCAGTCACGGTGCAGACGAGATGCAGACACGGTGCAGACAAGATGCAGACACGGTGCAGACAAGATGCAGACACGGTGCAGACAAGATGCAGACACGGTGCAGACAAGGTGCAGACAAGATGCAGACACGGTGCAGACATTAAATGGACAGTGACCCCACTGAGAATGTTCTCATGCTCCGGTCCCGGCGGAGGAACAGCAGCCCCTATAAAGAAGGGGCATTCATCTGGTTAATGAGGGTTGTATTACGCAGTGAGGGGCGACGCGGCCTCGAGACTCCGGATGGATTAGGTTATGTGATGTGAAGTGGAAGCTGAACCTCTCTGCCATCACATTGTCATTGTGGAAATGATCGGCGTTCACTCTGCTCTGGATGTTAATGACAATAAATTGTGTCCTACACGTCTATTAATAGGAAGAATATGGCAGCGGCCCAATAATGCAATAATGGCAGAATGATGGATCACCCCATCGTGCCTTGCAGAGAGCGACCTTCTCATCATCGCACGAAGCACCGGAGATCTGTGTCATAATAAGTGCAGAAAATCCGCCCCGGGCTGTGAAACATCCGAATATGAGTCCGCCGGGGCGAGAGGATCAGGAAACATCTCCAGAAGATTGGAGCCTTGTCCTGTGCACGGGACGCTGAGATCTCAGACATCCATGCTTCTCATACTTGGACTCGCACCACTCGCTGGTGGTGATTAGATGACAGCTCACTTTTCAGCGTGTTGTGAACTCATGCAGAAAAAGGAAAATCCAGCTCCGGAAATAGTATAAAAAATTCTCTTTATTGGAACATGTTTAAAAAATTGAGCATGGCTGCTATACTAGTGTCAGCGGTAAATGATATGAACACACGGCCACACACGGTGACTGCCCACTGACGTCTGGACGCGCCTCGAGCACCAAGGACTCTTAGGCCTCTTTCACATTTCCGGCGGGCGCCTAACGGCGCCCCCGGCATTTTGCCGCAGTGCCGCATCTGAAAATCTGATGCGCCGCATGCGGCTTTTTTCGCATTGACATGCATTAGCGCCGGATGCGGCGCAAATGTACATTGCAGCGTCCGGAAAAAAAACGCTGCATGTAACGTTTTTTGTTTTTGCTGGATGGTTTCTTATCTCTCCAAGCATCAGAAACCATCCGGCAAAAAAAACACATTTTGGCCGCCGGAAGTGTGAAAGGTTTTCACATGCGGCGCTGCGGTAAAATGCCGGGGGTGCCGCCAGGCGCCCGCCGGAAATGTGAAAGAGGCCTTAGAATCAGAATAACCTTCAGCAACACATCGAGTGAAATATCACAGGGAAACACAGATGAAAACAATTGAAAACAATTAAGATAATTAAAAACACATGACATTAATAATGAAGAATGAATTCTTTCTTAGGCTACTTTCACACATCAGGTTTTTTGAATCAGGCGCGATCCGTCCTATGCCTGACAGGACGGATCCGGCGCTGAATTAAAAAAACTGATGCAACTGATCAGTTTTCTTGCCGGATCCGTCCTGACCTTTTGAACCCGGAAAGAGAAAATTTTCCATGTTGAAAGGCAGGTATCAATGTCCGGACCGAGGAGAGAGAGAGACCTTGGACTCCGGATCAGTCTTCTGACGGATTTGTCAAAACACTGGTCCGACGCCATAGGTTTTCATTGTTTCCGGCCGCCTGAAGTGCCGATTCAGGCACTATCAAGCGGCTCCGGAAAAAAAAAAACGTTGCAGCAAGCGTCTTGTCCGGCCGCCGGAATGTACATTTCCGACGGATCTGGCCAAAAACGGATGCAACGCAGTGACATCAGGCGCGATCCGGCGCTAATGTAAGTCAATGCTAAAAAACGCATCTACCAGATGCGTTTTTTTAAAAACACGCCGGATCGCGCCTGATTCAAAAAGCCTGAAGTGTGAAAGTAGCCTTAAGGTTCAAACCCGCAGGAGTACGGGTATCCAGAAGATAAATCCATAGAGCCTCTCAGATCCTGAAGAAGCTTTTCTCTGTCCCCTCCTCTGATTTTATTTTTGATCTGTTCTATTGCATAAATCTTTAGATATGAAACATCCCTGTTATGAATAGAAATAAAATGTTTAGATACATTAGATATATTCCTAATGGTGGGTTGCAGTATATCATGGAGATGCTCCCATGCCCTCTCCTTTAATCTACGTATGGTGGATCCTACATATTTCATATGACATTTACTATATTCCACTACATACACAACAAAATCTAAGTCACAATTCAAAAAATCTTTAATTTCATAAGACTTGTTGTTCATGGAATTTGAAACAGTTAACATTTTAAAAGAAAAAGGACACATTTTACAAGGAGGCTGGCCACACTTGTGGTAACCCACGCAAGATAACCAAGCTCTGTTCGAACGAGTCTTATTATGTGGAGGTAAACTGGGGGAAAGGACATTGCCCAAAGTCGATGCCCTTCTAGAAACAAATCGAACCCCGTTCATTAATAGTTCATTCATAACATCATCATTGCGAAGTAAATGTAAATTTCTATTTATTATGCCACAAATATCCTTAAAAAAACAGCTGTGAGTAAGTACCAAAGTGGGCGATCCTCCTGAGTGTTACTTTGTGACACTGATTTATCAGATTTAAAAAATGATTCTCTAGGTTTACTGGCTACAATGTTAAAATCCCAATTTGGTGGGATAAAACCACCCTAGAAAATTATATTCATCAGAACATGATCCCTCGTGGACTGAGAATCAAAAAAACACCTACCACTGTATATAGCGATGAATTCACAGAAGCCCGGAATACAATTTTGTCTAATTGCTCGATTCAACTCATGCAGTTAATTGTCAAACATGAGAGCCAAGAATTAATGCAGATACAGACTGATCTTGAAAATAATTTTTTGTCTTTATAAAGTATTATGGCGGCTGACATGTTTGAAGATTTTCAAAAGGACTTGAAAATCAAAATGCATGCTATGGAGGATTCCATCGTTGCTTTTTAAGAAAAAGAAGTTCAACAGGGATGTTTTTGATTATTCTAATAAACAAGTTTACGAGTGGGGAAGATTTTTCCTCCCAAATCTATTCTAAAAAAACGCACGCGCACTTTTTTCAGTTCTTCTAGACAAAATCTGGTTACTTTTTCCTCCTCCGACCAAGAGTCATCGGATGTTTCTACAGATCGTTCTGGAGATTTTTTGGCAAATAAGTCTACTAACGCAAATAAGGCTCAATCTCATTATTATAAAAAATCTAGAAGATTTAATTCTTCTTCAAAAAACGGAAAGGAGGGGAGGAAGGAAACACAACAGACACCGTCCTTCCTAAAGAATCGTCTGAGGAAGTCAACAACAAATCGAATCGTTAGATGTCATAAACTTGTCATCTTTTCCCCTGTCTCCGGCTGAAGAAAAATTATTATCCCGAGGCTTAAATTTTGCCCCTACTAATATGGATTTAGATGTTTTCTCCACAATCAAGGACATTAATAAATTTGTTAGAGATCTCACCATCAAAAAACATTTTTTCTCTGATAAAGAGATGCAAGATTTTCCTGATGTTTTTGTGCAGAATGAATTTCTGGGAAGGACATTTTGTGACCTGTATTATGTCTCTTATTGATTTAGATCCTTCTTCCACACCTTTAATTTCCTCTGATTCTTTCTTCCCATTTAGAACAAAGAATCCTAAGTTTTATCCAGTTGAAACTAGGACTGATGACATGGAAAAATGTCAAGAGTGTGTGGAGAGAGATATCAGAAGATTATTGAACGAGTCCTCTTCTAGGTCAGTTCGTCCCAATCTTTCCTCCTCAGAACGGCAAGCTCTTAAACATCTAAAATGGTGTACAATAATAATAAATTATATTGTGGTACCGTGTTAGCCAGAAAAATCGATGTGAATACTTTTCCGTCCAATTATGACAAGAGCATTCTTAAGGTGATACCTTTATTGGCTAACCAGAAAATTATATGTTCGCTAGCTTTCAGAGCACAGTGGCTCCTTCTTCAGGCAAGATTACAATCTTGCCTGAAGAAGGAGCCACTGTGCTCTGAAAGCTAGCGAACATATAATTTTCTGGTTAGCCAATAAAGGTATCACCTTAAGAATGCTCTTGTCATAATTGGACGGAAAAGTATTCACATCGAAACATCTAAAATCTAATTCTAAAATTGTTATTAAAATGTCTGATAAGGGAGGCTTGGTGGTGGTCATGAACGAGTCTGACTACCACGGAGCTATTAGTGACATGATTTCTCAAGATACCAGCGATTTACCGTTACAGGGTGATCCAACTCCCCTCTCTCAGAAAAAAAGGAATAAAATCATTGAAGAGGGGGTTAGATTGGGTTTTTTTTTTACAAAAAAGCAGTCAGAGTTTCTCTCTGTCACGAACCCTGTAATTCCCATATTACATGCATTACCAAAGACCCACTAGAAGGTTTTTCCACCTCCGATGCGCCCCATAGTTGCAGGTATCGGTTCTTTGAATGAACGCATGAGTCAATGGCAGGATTCAATCCTCCAACCATTTGTACACCGAATACCGGGTAATTTAATGGATTCTAAAGACGTTCTTAACATGTTTAATGGTGTTATGTGGCTGCAACATGGGTCTTGGTTGACTTGCGATGTCATGTCATTGTATACCAGCATTCCACATAGTGCTGCTATTTCTGCTGTACGTTTTCATCTACATAAGTGCGGCTCTTACCCTTTTTGTGAATATATTGCTGCGGTTTTACAATTTCTCTTGTCGCATAACAATTTTTTATTTAACAAAAACTTTTTTTTGCAGACAAATGGTGTTTCGATGTTTTCCCCCTCTGTGGTGAATTTGGTTATGGTTTGGTGGGAGGAATTATTCATCTTCAATGCCAATAATCCGTTTCTTGATAACATTGAATATTATTCAAGATATATAGACGATCTCTTTTTGGTATGGAAAGGTGATAGTAATCTTATTCCCAATTTTTTAGAATATATCAATTTGAATCAATTTAATCTTAGCTTCACTCATGATTTCAATAACAATAAAATCCATTTTTTGGATTTATGCTTGACTGGTCAACCGCATCAGTGTATTTCCACTTCCACGTTCCAGGCAATACAATCTTACATGCCCATAGTTTCCATCCCATTCACACCTACAGGCTAAATGCACACGTTCAGGAATGTTTGCAGAATATTCCTGAGCAAAACGGACTTTTTTCGCGGTAAAAACGCGCGGTTTTTTTGCGCAGATTTTGCGCATTTTTGGTGCAGATTTGACGGTTTTTACCGCGATTTTTCCCTGAACTTTCTAGGTCAATAATATAGCGGGAAAAACGCTAGAATTCCGCGAAATTAATGAACATGTTGCTAGATTTTCCGCGATGCGTTTTTTGCGTGGAAAAAAACGCACCATGTGCACAAAAATTGCGGAATTCATTCTAAATGATAGGATGCTTAATTCATGCGTTTTTGACGCGTTTTTCCCGCGAAAAAAATGCAAATAATCCTGAACGTGTGCACTTAGCCTAAAAGCGATTCCTGTAGGTGAATTAATTCGGGCTAAGAGGAATTGCAGGGACTTGTCTTCTTTTCAAAAAGAATCTTTTGCAACCAAACAACGTTTAAACAAACGCGGTTACCCTAATTGGATTTTAAAAAGAGGGATGTTTCATATCTAAAGATTTATGCAATAGAACAGATCAAAAATAAAATCAGAGGAGGGGACAGAGAAAAGCTTCTTCGGGATCGAGAGGCTCTATGGATTTATCTTCTGGATACCCGTACTCCTGCGGGTTTGAACCTTAGGAAAGAATTCATTCTTCATTATTAATGTCATGTGTTTTTAATTATCTTAATTGTTTCCATCTGTGTTTCCCTGTGATATTTCACTCGATGTGTTGCTGAAGGTTATTCTGATTCTAAGAGTCCTTGGTGCTCGAGGCGCGTCCAGACGTCAGTGGGCAGTCACCGTGTGTGGCCGTGTGTTCATATCATTTACCGCTGAGACTAGTATAGCAGCCATGCTCAATTTTTTTAAACATGTTCCAATAAAGAGAATTTTTTATACTATTTCCGGAGCTGGATTTTCCTTTTTCTGCATGTATCGCAACGTCTGGCAGTGACGTGTCCTTGCTCGGATGGGCTGTGAGCCAAGGGAGGTGAGCTGAACTATTTCTTCTTTATGTGTTGTGAACTCGCCAACTAAGTGCCATGGCCGGATCCTCGCCTGATCGCCATCTCACATTGTGCTCCTTACTTTTCAGAAGTTTTGGAGATTCCACTGAGCAATCTATCAAGAAAAGCGCAATTTTTGCACTTTTGTATTATTCATTTGCGACTACAATAAGATGTACAGCACAACTAGGGCCGAAATCATGGATGTGACCCGCTAAACACTAAAATGCCAAACCCAAACCTGACCCGTAGATGAATATGGACACCAGATCAGACCAATGAAATAACCAAAGACCCAAAACAAATAGAGACCACAGACCAGACCCAAAAACAGACCACAGACCAGACCCCAAAACAAATAGAGACCCCAGATCAGACCCCAAAACAAATAGAGACCCCAGACCAGACCCAAAAACAGAGACCACAGACCAGACCACAAAACAAATAGAGACCACAGACCAGACCCCAAAACAAATAGAGACCCCAGACCAGACCCAAAACAGAGACCACAGACCAGACCCAAAGACCACAGACCAGACCCCAAAACAAATAGAGACCCCAGATCAGACCCCTAAACAAACAGAGACCACAGACCAGACCCAAAAACAGAGACCACAGACCAGACCCCAAAACAAATAGAGACCCCAGACCAGACCCCAAAACAAAGAGACCCCAGATCAGACCCCAAAACAAATAGAGACCACAGACCAGACCCCAAAACAAAGAGACCCAGACCAGACCCCAAAACAAATAGAGACCCCAGATCAGACCCCAAAACAAATAGAGACCCCAGATCAGAACCAAAAACAGAGACCACAGACCAGACCCAAAGACCACAGACCAGACCCTAAAACAAATAGAGACCCCAGATCAGACCCCTAAACAAACAGAGACCACAGACCAGACCCAAAAACAGAGACCACAGACCAGACCCCAAAACAAATAGAGACCCCAGACCAGACCACAAAACAAAGAGACCACAGACCAGACCCCAAAACAAATAGAGACACCAGACCAGACCCAAAAACAGAGACCACAGACCAGACCCAAAGACCACAGACCAGACCCCAAAACAAATAGAGACCCCAGATCAGACCCCTAAACAAACAGAGACCACAGACCAGACCCCAAAACAGAGACCACAGACCAGACCCCAAAACAGAGACCACAGACCAGACCCCAAAACAAATAGAGACCCCAGATCAGACCCCAAAACAAATAGAGACCCCAGATCAGACCCAAAAACAGAGACCACAGACCAGACCCAAAACAGAGACCACAGACCAGACCCAAAAATAGAGACCACAGACCAGACCCAAAACAATAGAGACCACAGACAGACCCAAAGACCAACAGACCAAACCCCAAAAATAGAGACCCAGATCAGACCCAAACAAACAGAGACCACAGACAGACCCAAAAACAGAGACCACAGACCAGACCCCAAAACAAATAGAGACCCCAGATCAGACCCAAAAACAGAGACCACAGACCAGACCAAAAACATAGAGACCACGAGACCAGACCCCAAAACAAATAGAGACCCCAGATCAGACCCAAAAACAGAGACCACAGACCAGACCACAAAACAAATAGAGACCCGAGACCAGACCCCAAAACAAATAGAGACCCCAGATCAGACCCAAAAACAGAGACCACAGACCAGACCACAAAACAAATAGAGACCCGAGACCAGACCCCAAAACAAATAGAGACCCCAGACCAGACCCCAAAACAAATAGAGACCCCAGACCAGACCACAAAACAAATAGAGACCCGAGACCAGACCCCAAAACAAATAGAGACCCCAGATCAGACCCCAAAACAAATAGAGACCCCAGATCAGACCCCAAAACAAATAGAGACCCCAGATAGACCCCAAAACAAAGAGGGACCCCAGACCAGACCCAAAACAGAGACCACAGACCAGACCCAAAACCAGACCCTAAAGCAAATAGAGACCCTAAACCAGACCCCTAACCAACTAGGGACCCCAGATCAGACCCCAAAACAAACAGACCACAGATCAATCCCCTAAATACAGTCCATAAACTAGACAACCCAAATAGAGACACTGAACGTTACACACACTACACATCACACACACTGCAGTTTCTCACACGCAATGTTCCGCCACGCTCAGTATTCGCTCAGTATTTTACATCAGTATTTATAGCCAAAATCAAGAGCGGGTGATAATACAGAAGTGGTGACTGTTTCTATTGTGCTTTTCCTCCGATTGTTCTACTCCTGGTTTTGGCTCCATACTACACACACTGCTTATCACACACTCACTGCATGCTACACACACTGCATCCTACACACACTGCATCCTACACACACTGCTTATCACACTCACTGCATGCTACACACACTGCATCCTACACACACTGCTTATCACACTCACTGCATACTACACACACTGCTTATCACACTCACTGCATGCTACACACACTGCATCCTACACACACTGCTTATCACACACTCACTGCATGCTACACACACTGCATCCTACACACACTGCTTATCACACTCACTGCATGCTACACACACTGCATCCTACACACACTGCTTATCACACACTCACTGCATGCTACACACACTGCATCCTACACACACTGCTTATCACACACTCACTGCATGCTACACACACTGCATCCTACACACACTGCTTATCACACTCACTGCATCCTACACACACTGCTTATCACACTCACTGCATCCTACACACACTGCTTATCACACACTCACTGCATGCTACACACACTGCATCCTACACACACTGCTTATCACACTCACTGCATGCTACACACTGCTTGTCACACACTCACTGCATACTACACACACTGCTTGTCACACACTCACTGCATGCTACACACACTGCTTGCCACACACTCACTGCATGCTACACACACTGCTTGTCACACACTCACTGCATGCTACACACACTGCTTGTCACACACTCACTGCATGCTACACACTGCTTGTCACACACTCCTGCATGCTACACACACTGCTTGTCACCCCACTGCATCTACACTCATGCTCACACACTGCTTGTACACACTCACTGCATGCTACACACACTGCTTGTCACAACTCTTCTGCATGCTACACACACTGCTTGTCACACACTTTCTGCATGCTACACACACTGCTTGTCACCACTCACTGCATGCTTACACACATGCTTGTCACACACATGCATGCTACACACACTGCTGCTACACACACTGCTTGCACTTCTGCATGCTACACACACTGCTTGTCACCCACTCACTGCTGCTACACACACTGCTTGTCACACCACTGCATGCTACACACACTGCTTGTCACACACTTTCTGCATGCTACACACACTGCTTGTCACACACTTTCAGCATGCTACACACACTGCTTGTCACTCACTTTCTGCATGCTACACACACTGCTTGTCACACACTGCATGCTACACACTGCTTGTCACACACACTGCCTGCTACACACATGCTTGTCACACTCACTGCATGCTACACACACTGCTTGTCACACTCACTGCATGCTACACTCACTGCTTGTCACACACTGCATGCTACACACATGCTTGTCACACACTTTCTACATGCTACACACACTGCCTTGTCACCATTCACTGCATGCTACACACACTACTTGTCACGCACTTACTGCATCCTACACACACTGTTTGTCACACACTGCATGCTACACACTGTCACACTCTGCATGCTACACACACTGCTTCTCACTCACTTTCTGCATGCTACACACTGCTTGTCACACTCACTGCATGCTACACACACTGCTTGTCACACTCACTGCATGCTACACACACTGCTTGTCACACACTTTCTGCATGCTACACACACTGCTTCTCACTCACTTTCTGCATGCTACACACTGCTTGTCACACTCACTGCATGCTACACACACTGCTTGTCACACTCACTGCATGCTACACACACTGCTTGTCACACACTTTCTGCATGCTACACACACTGCTTGTCACACACTTTCTGCATCCTACACACACTGCTTGTCACACCCTCACTGCGTGTTACACACTGTATGATTAGCTGTGGTGTTTCTTGTGCTGTGTAATGATTGTGATATTTTATTAGTTTGTTACAGACGTGCTGATACCAAAAGTTTTGTATCTTTTGGAATTTTAAATAATTAACATGAAAAAGAAAATATTTTTATATTTGTGTTTAATATCTTACGTTTTTATAAACTTTTTTTCTGTTTTCCCTTTATCCCCACTAGAAGACTTTAACATGTCACTCTGAGGCCTTCATTAAAGGGGTTGTCGGGTCCAAATCGATAAGTCTGCGTCACTCTGTGAGTCACTGTGTGTGACTGCAGACTTATGAATCCCTTCAGAGCACACATTGGGACCTGCGGGGACTCGCCCGTTTCTGAGCCAGGACCGGAGGGTATGTATGAGTTATACATACTCCGGGCCAGTGCCCGTCTAGTGAGTGCGGCCTCAAAACAAACACTAGTGACATAACCGTCCACTGAACGTAGCCAACTAGAGGGTGCGCCTTTGCTCCATGCAAGTGAATAGAAGTGAGGCCGCGCTCACTGGACGGGCTCTGGCCGGGGTTATATATAACTCATACATACCCTTCGGTCCTGGCTCAGAAACCGGCGAGTCCCCACAGTGCACAGTGTCCAAGGCGTAAGGCATTGCTGCTCCTTGTGCACCATCACTTTACCATCACCTTCTCTGACAGATTCATAAGGATCTTTCTTTCAGCACATGTGAAAAAGACTTGGGTATACTAATAGATCACAGACTGCACATGAGTCAACAGAGTGATGCAGCAGCAAAAAAGGCAAACACAGTTCTAGGATGTATTAAGAGAAGCATACAGTCTAGATCACGTGAAGTAATCATCCCTCTGTGCTCCTTGGTCAGACCTCATCTGGAATATTGTGTCCCTTTTGTGGCACCACATTTTAAAAAAGACATCAACAAACTGGAGCAAGTTCAGAGAAGAGCGACCAGGTTGGTGATTGATCTGCAAGGTATGTCCTACGAGGAATGGTTAAAGGATCTGGGAATGTTTAGCTTGCAAAAAAGAAGGCAAAGAGGAGACTTAATAGCTGTCTACAAATATCTCAAGGGCTGTCACAGTGTAGCGGGATCATCGTTATTCTCTTTTGCACATGGAAAGACTAGAAGCAACGGGATGAAACTGAATGGGAGGAGACACAGATTAGATATTAGGAAAAACTTTTGATAGTGAGGGTGATAAATAAGTGGAACAGGCGGCCACGAGAGGTCATCTGTATGAGATGGTTTAGTGAATGCTGCATTGAGCCGGGGGTTGGACAAGACGACCCTGGAGGTCCCGTCTAACTCTACCAATCTAGGATTGTATGATAAACCAATACACCTAGGAGACCACAAACAGAACAAGGATACCATAGATCCAAACACCTGGGAAATCACAGACTCATAGATCCAGTAGATCACAGATACAGAGACTGGGGAAATCAATCAACCAGAGACCCAAGACACCATAAACTCAGATCCTGGAGACCACAGACCCATAAATACTAACGACAACAGACCAGAGACTGGTTGGATCATAAACTCAGAAACCAGGGAGATCATAGCTCCAAGAGTCCACTGAAAGGTAGTCTAGGGAGAACACAGACCCTGATATACAGTGGCCAAAAACATATAAATCTGGAAGAACACAGACATATAAACTTGGAAGAACACAGACCCAGAAATTTAAGAGACCACAAACCTAACAAACTATAGATAAAGCTACCTGGGAGATGACAGACCTAGAGACTGAGGAGATCAATGACGTAGAGACCAATGAGACAACAGAACCTGAGATCTGGGAGATCACAGAAACAGACACTGGGGAGACCAGAGCCTCAGAAATCCAAGAGCCATAAACCCAAAGAAACAGGAAAACACAGTCCCTGAGACCACACAAGCAGAGACCCAAGAGCCCCCAGAGCCAGAGATTGGGCAGACCAAATAGACTCAAAAACCCAATTGACCACAGAACCAGAGACCAAAGAGAACCTTGAACCACAGACTCTGAGATCCATAGATCACAGAACTATAGAACCAGGAGACCATAGACCAAGAGATGTAGCTGGGGGTAGGCTACCTTGGGAGCCAGATGAATTATGTACAAGCCATGGGTTTGTATGTTATCACAGGGTTAAGTATTAATCTAAACTTTTGTCCCTTGGGTTGGAGAGCTTAGCTACGTCTTGCAGTACCGAGAGGTGGTGACATTTTTGGGAACATGCTGTGGGTTCATTTGGATCATCTTAAGATTTGTGACGTTGAATGCATCTGGTATAGATATTTAGCTTTCTTTTACCCATCCTCTATGTAACAGCAGTCAGACGGATGTCTTGTGAAGTTAAAGGATTCCCTGGAGAGGAAGTAACAAGTAGAATTGGTCCTCCCGGGAACAAGCGGAGAGTGAAGGGACTCTAATTCATACCCTACAAATTGCCTAAAAGGCACTTGAACGTCTTATTAAGCAAAACAACGGGCCTTTTTTTTAAGCACACATCAATCAGAGGAGAGTGATCTATTGCTGCTCCGACAGAAAAAGTTAAGGACTAATATCGATAGGAAGTGGTGTTCTACAGAAAGTAATTAGTTACGTCTGATGCGGCAGAATGACAGGCTCCTTAAAACAGTCCGGAATATTCTCTATCTGCTTACCTGGACAATAGCTTGATGGAGAAAAAGAAGTCCCCAAGGGTCCTCCACCGAGGCTTCAGCCTCAGATACAGGATACATATATCAGATATATCAGTTATGATGGAATGTAGCATCAGAATACATGGAAGCCATGTGGCTTGTAATATATGAGCAGGGGATGGGCAATTTATGAATCTTTTTACTTTTCCATGGTTATAAATGCAACATGACTGGTGTATCTAAAGAGCTTCTCCAGATCTAGGCAGATATAATAAGGTTACTACACTCCAATCACCATGGTCATGTCTGTAGCAGAGGTCAAGTGATCAGTGGTGGTGAATGTTGTCTCAAGAGTCCACGAGAGACACCCACTGATGTATGAGTAGATTTCTTTCAGGTGACCTCACGAGGTGTAATATCATTTTACATTTAGGGCAGCGGGCATCTTGGACTTTGGGTTTTAGTCTTATGTAAGTTGTAGTTTATGGCAATGACCAAGGGCTGATCAGACATCATGACGTGAAAACAGCCTTTTCTCGAACACCTGTCTCTACGTCTGGTCCGCAACCACAGGGGTTACAACGAGCATCAAAGTCAAAAAGAACAGACTTTAGCATCTTGCGCCACCCCACTGTCAGATAATTGGTGAATTGGTGACTGCATGCGCTTGAAGCTCCGCAGTGAATGCCAGTCTGGTGCTAGTTATGCAGAGTACAGCAGGCGAGAAGACTTTGTCACGGGGCTGCTGCGCTCTGCATAGACAGTTACCAAAACTGGAAAGCTCGGTAATTATAGCCCAGTCTTGACATCTTGGTTGTTGCCTGTGCAGAGCGCAGCGCCATTGAAAAAGTCATTTCAAATGCTGCATTTTCAATAGGCAGAAAGCAACATGACAGAAGATGAGCAGATAATAAGTGTAGTGCATACAATACAATATTGGCCTCATTGAATACTAAGAGCTGCTTTAATGCTACACTTTTACTAATCCTAGCTAGAGTTAGTTAGGACTACGGATTTAATTTGTTTGGGGTTAGATTTAGGGATAGGAATAGAACTAGTAATGGGGCTAGGGATTAGTTCAGGGTTCGGATTAGGGTTAGGGCTAGAGTTAGGGTTAGGATTAATGGTTGGTATAGAGAAATGGCATAAAAAAATAGCTTACCGTGTGCTATGTGTGGACTCCCTGCTACCAACCAGCGCCTCGCCCGGATCCAGTTGAGCAACCAAGAAGCATGAGAAAGAAAAAAAAATGGAAAGGGATCCAGCAAAAGGTGTGGGTAGTTAAAATATAACTTTTATTACAAAGATCAACACTAGTCTTCCTCATGATCTGTCCATCTGTCCATGGACATATCATGAGGAAGACTAGCATCGAAACGCGTTGATCTGCTCCTCTGTGTTTACACTGCCACACAATGTGTTTCCATTATTTTTAATACTTTTGTAATAAAAGTTATATTTTAACTACCCACGCCTATCGCTGGATCTCTTTCCATTTTTTTTTCTTTCTCATGCTTCTTGGTATAGAGAAAGGGTTAGGGCTAGGGTTAGAGTTAGGATAAATGGTTGGTATAGAGAAAGGGTTAGGGTTAGGACTAGGGTTATTATTAGGATTATGGATAGGTTTAGAGAATGGGTTAGGGTTAGGGATAGGATATAAAGTAGGCATAAAGAAAGGGTATAATGGATATAGTGGTGGAACCACTGAGCCGTGGTCCGAGGAAAGCCTGGAGGGGCATAACTAGGTAAGCACCGGACTTTTTGCTAGAGTCCCTGATGGTGAGGTTAGACTTGGCTCCAGATGGACACCAGGTGCTACTCCAGGATGAACCTCGGACGCATGGTAGGTGAACCCCAAGGGCACGGAGCTGGGATGGCCAAGAAAGGAAAAGCTCAGCTAATACAAGAAGGCACAGCACTAATACAGGAACGGCAGGTGCTGGCCAGAACTGCTGGTATACGGCGGGTACTGGCAGTGTAGGAAGGAACAGCTGGTACACAGATGAGCATGACAGGTGCATACTGGTACGGCTGGTATACAGGCAGACACTGGCAGGTGCAGGTAGGTATGGCTGATATACAGGCAGACACTGGCAGGTGCAGGTAGGTATGGCTGATATACAGGCAGACACTGGCATTTGCAGGCAGGTATGGCTGATATACAGGTGAGCATGGAAAGTGCTGGCTGGTATACAGGCTGGTACTGGCAGGGTAGGCAGGAACAGCTTGTACACAGATGAGCATGAGAGGTGCATACCAGTACGGATGGTATACGGGCAGACACTGGCAGGTACAGGTAGGTATGGCTGATATACCAGAAGACACTGGCATTTGCAGATAGGTATGGCTGATATACAGGCAGGTGCAGGAAGGTACAACTGGTATACAGGTAAGCATGTCAAGTGCAGGCTGGTATACAGGTGGGCATAGAAAGTGCAGGCTGCTATACAGGCAGCTACTGGCTGGTAAGGCTGATATACAGGTGAACACAGCAGGTGCAGGCTGGTATGGCTGGTATACAGGCAGGAAGGCACGGCAGGAGCAGGCAGGTACATCAAGCACGACTGATATACAAGCAGGCACAGGCAGGTATTGGAAAACAAACTAGAACAGGGGACCTGAGAACTAGCAAGCATGCAACAACCCGAGTATACATGTTGCTCAGGCACCTCCCAACAGGTGGAGGTGCCTTAACTAATAAGTGTATCCCAGCCATTGACTGGGGACACTTAGGGATGATGCACGCTCACTCTTTAAGGGGGCAGGAGATAGCATGCCATAAGCACAGTGCCTGCAGATCTGTGAGCTGTGAGCAGACCCTGGGCAGCAGAAGTGGGAGGAGAAGATGTGTGATGGGGGCCACCGTGGTGAGAAAGTCTCCATCCCTGCCGGGGGAGCTGTAAGGTTCTGTGTACATGTTCCTGAAACTCAGTTTGTTCGTCAGCCATTTTACTTTCTGTCTTGCTGCAGCTATCTTGCCCTCAGTCAAAATGGAGTTTCCAGCTTGCATGTTCCCACCCTGATTCTCTCCTTTTGCTTCTTAAGCAGCCACAGCTGAGCAATCAGTGCTTCAGAATCTAGCCTGCAGTGAACCTGTGACCTGACTCCTAAAGCCTTGGACCTTGTACTCCAGCTATTCCTACTGAGGAACTCTGAAGCACTTGTGGACTCTGAACCCTGCTCTTTGAAAGACCCACATTTGCATGGACTTACGGTAACAGAGAAGAAGATCCTGAACCTGTTTGTGGAGAGTGATTGCTGAGCTTAGATTACTCTGGCCTGCTGTGTCTCCTGCTTCTGTGTCTGCAAACTGTGTGACTATTTTTGCCAACTTGTATGAAGTAATACAGGACTTTTCTATATCAAACCTGTGACTCCTGTGTTTTCATCGCACCCAAGCACAAGACGCTATATGAACTGTACTACATACATTACAGGAGCAGTGAAATGTGCAGGGACGCCGGCACCACAAAGAGTCAGGTTTAGGGCTAGGGTGATAAAAGTGTTACAGTAAAAATGTAATAAAAAACAAAACAAATACAAAAACGTACTTTTTATTTTTAAATTTATTTGTTTGATTCTTGCAAAAAGAGTAAAATAGGAAGTCAAAATGCAAAGTACAAATTATATCAGTATATTTGTCAAACTACAACACAGGTGCTGGGGATAATGGGTTCAATACTGCACTGTAAGAAGGGACTCTGGGAGGGCACACAGCTCACGGTTACGGGGTGCAAAGTATTTGCCCCAGCACTGATAATCCACGACATGCCGCTGTAGTTCCCCATTGGCACAGCTCCAGTCGGCGGCTCAGAGCAGCCACTTCTCTCCATGCCCTTTGGTAATGGCGGATGTCATTATCACAGTGTACAATGGAGGCATGAGACATAGGATTTCATTCTTTCCTTCTTCTTGGTACAATTTCACGGCCTCCCCGGGGACTCTCACATCAGATTAACATTACCTAAATCAATGGTCATTTCCTGGGAGTTGTTGTCAGACGCGTGAAACGCCAGCCCGACCAGCGGCTGACCGACGAGTGAGGAATAATTCACACCTGGCGCATCCGACGAATAATGATGAATCTTCCATTTCCTTTATGGCCACGAATGTTAATACTTCCTCAGAACATGATAGTAATTTTCTGGAAAGTGCGATGATTTTTAGTGACTTACACCTGCTAATTACATCTCAGCACGATTTACAAGAATGAATGAATCTAAAGTCAGTGCAGCAGACATCCTTCATATTGTATCCCGGGTGTCAGGACGGAGCCGGGACGCCGGCCAAGAAGAACGCTTGTACTACTATTACAGTAATAGTCATATTCCAGACGTCGCAGAAGAGGAGAGGGACCTGGAAAAGAAGAAGGTGACACCACCAGGAAAGATGGGGCAGAATATAAACCCTGAGTGACGAACGGCTACTATACAAGCTATATTCCTGTACATAGGAGCAGTATTATAGTAGTTATATTCTTGTACATAGGGGCAGAATTATAGTAGTATATTCCTGTACATAGGAGCAGTATTATAGTAGTTATATTCCTGTACATAGGAGCAGTATTATAGTAGTTATATTCTTGTACATAGGAGCAGTATTATAGTAGTTATATTCCTGTACATAGGAGCAGTATTATAGTAGTTATATTCTTGTACATAGGAGCAGTATTATAGTAGTTATATTCTTGTACATAGGGCAGTATTATAGTAGTTATATTCTTGTACATAGGGGCAGTATTATAGTAGTTATATTCTTGTACATAGGAGCAGTGTTATAGTAGTTTATAGTCTTGTACATAGGAGCAGTATTATAGTAGTTATATTCTTGTACATAGGGCAGTATTATAGTAGTTATATTCTTGTACATAGGGGCAGTATTATAGTAGTTATATTCCTTGTACATAGGAGCAGTATTATAGTAGTTATATTCTTGTACATAGGAGCAGTATTATAGTAGTTATATTCTTGTACATAGGAGCAGTATTATAGTAGTTATATTCTTGTACATAGGAGCAGTATTATAGTAGTTATATTCCTGTACATAGGAGCAGTATTATAGTAGTTATATTCTTGTACATAGGAGCAGTATTATAGTAGTTATATTCCTGTACATAGGAGCAGTATTATAGTAGTTATATTCTTGTACATAGGGGCAGTATTATAGTAGTTATATTCTTGTACATAGGAGCAGTATTATAGTAGTTAAATTCCTGTACATAGGAGCAGTATTATAGTAGTTATATTCTTGTAATAGGAGCAGTATTATAGTAGTTATATTCCTGTACATAGGGACAGTATTATAGTAGTTATATTCTTGTACATAGG
>JARQOD010000974.1:0-115097 GCA_033576555.1 Oophaga sylvatica | reverse complement strand
AGGGGGGGGGTTTAAACCCGGGCGCTGCCTTTTGGGAAATTGTTTGTCCCGACCAGGGGAAAAAGGTGTGTGTCTAGTTTCATTGTTCCGCGTTGGCCGGTCATCCCGGAATTTTTGGTACCAGAGACTTGGTGAGTCGGTCCTTTTGGTGGCCTACTTTGTCTCGTGACGTCAGGGAGTTTGTGCAGTCCTGTGGGACTTGCTCTCGCTCCAAGCCTTGCTCTCGCTCTAGTGGTTTGTTGATGCCATTGCCTGTGCCCAAGAGACCATGGACGCATATCTCTATGGATTTTATTCCGACCTCCCTGTTTCTCAGAGAAAGACCCGTTAGCTGGGTGATTTGTGATAGGTTTTCCAGATGATAAATACAGTATATATAAATGTATAAAAATAATAATAATGATACATCTTGTGCCATTACCTAAGTTGCCTTCCTCCTCCGAATTGGTGCCTTTGTTCCTTCAGCACGTGGTTCGGTTACACGGCATTCCTGAGAACATTGTGTCTGACAGAGGAGTCCAGTTTGTTTCCAGATTTTGGAGGACTTTTGTTCTAAACTTGGTGTTCAATTGTCTTTCTCCTCTGCTTTTCATCCTCAGACCAATTTACAAACTGAGAGAACAAACCAGACTTTGGAGACTTATCTGAGATGCTTTGTGTCTGCTGATCAGGATGACTGGGTATCTTTTGTCTTTGGCTGAGTTTGCTCTTAATAATAGGGCAAGCTCTGCCACTTTGATGTCTCTATTTTTCTGCAATTTTGGGTTTCACCCTCGATTTTCTTCGGGACAGATGGAGGCTTTTGTCTGTCCGGGTGTTGACTCTGTTGTGGAGCGTATGCAGCAGATTTGGGACCAGGTAGTGGAGAGGTTGTCCCTCTCTCAGGAGAAGGCCCAGCGGTTTGCCAACCGGCATAGGACTGATGGTCCTCGGTTTAAAGTGGGGGACTTGGTCTGGTTGTCCTCAAGAAATATCCCTATGAGAGTTGCATCTCCTAAGTTTAAGCCTAGGTTCATTGGACCTTATAAGATCATGGAGATTCTTAATCCTGTTTCCTTTCGTTTACTTCTTCCTGGGACATTTAAGATCCATAACGTGTTCCACAAGTCCTTATTGAAGAGGTTTGTCGAGCCAGTGGTTCCTATGGCTGCGCCCCCTGACCCTGTTTTGGTTGAGGGCAATCTGGAGTATGTGGTTGAGAAAATATTGGATTCTCGTTTTTCTAGACGGAAACTCCAGTATTTGGTTAAGTGGAGAGGTTATGGTCAGGAGGACAATTCTTGGGTGTTTGCTTCGGACATCCATGCTAGGAGACTGTTCTGTTACGTGCGTATCACAGAGCTCATCCTGACCGACCTGGTTGCACAAATGAGGGTTCGGTGACCCCCTCCTCAAGGGGGGGGTGCTGTTATGAATGTTTTAGAAATTAATTCTGAGCAGAAGCTCCCTTTGGTGGTTACAAACAGTACTGAACCATTCAATGAGGATTGGCAATCAGGAATTACAGACTGGCTGGATATAAGGGAGGTTTCCCCCCATCATGGTTGCCGGTGATCAATTGTTCTTGTCTCAACTGTGGTTCCTGGTTCACTTGGAAGCTTGCTGAGTGTTGCCTCTTCTCCTGCTCTCAGATGAGATATTTTCTGTTTTTTGTTTTTGTGCTTGCCATTTGCATTTTTCTCTGCATTTCTGTGAGGTTGGCCAGGTTCCCCTCCCCGGGGGACTTGGTCTCCTCTCGGTTCCTCTGGAGCCACTGTTGTTTGTTCATTTGCCTTTTCCAGTTTTTTCTGTGGCTGCTGCTTAGTTTTGTTACACCAGAGAACTAATTTAGGTGGTAGAGGTCGTGTGATCTCAGGTGTTTTTGCAATTAGTAGTGTTGGTTTTTTTTAGGGTTTTTTGGAATTGCAGTAAGTATCCTTCCTATCCTTTTCTGTCTAGGCAGATTGGGCCCCAGCGTTTGCTCATACTATTTTCTGTCTGTGTCTGTATTTCCTCTTGTCTAACCGCCATTACATGTTTGGGGGCTTCCTATGTTCTTTGGGGATCTGCTCCGGGGCAGATAGCTTTCCTCTTTCTATCTTTAGGTGTAGTTAGCCTCTCAGGCTGTGACGAGGCGTCTAGGACCAACGTAGGAACGCTCCACGGCTACCTTTAGTTGTGGTGGTTAGTCAGGGTGCTGCAATCCTGTAGATTCCAACCTCTCTGGTGTATTGCCGTTTTTGCCTGCTCTCCTCAGCTACCAAAACATAACACTGCCCCTTTCGGATCCCTGAAGGGGTAAAGATGAACTTCATAGTGTATGTTGAGTTTCTCAAACAGCACTGCCTGCCATGGTTCAAGAAGAAGAACCGTGCATTCCGCAGCAAGATCATTTTCATGCATGATAATGCACCGTCTCATGCTGCACATAACACATCTGCATCTCTGGCTGCTATGGACATAAAAGGGGACAAACTTATGGTGTGGCCCCCCATGCTCCCCTGACCTCAACCCCACTGAGAACCTCTGGAGCATCATCAAAAGGAGTGTCTATGATGGCGGGAGGCAGTTCACATCTAAGCAACAGCTCTGGGAGGGTATTCTGTCCTCATGCAAAACAATTGAAGCAGAAACCATCCAAAACCTGACAAATTCAATGGACGAGAGAGTTCAGAAGCTTCTTTCGAACAAGGAGTCCTATGTGCAAATGTAACATCACCTAGAATCAAGTTTTGAGTTGGAAAACTGTTTGATTTCAGTTTGTAATAGCCTGCTAATGCTTATAATTTCAAAAATGACCATTTTTTGTTCTTTATTAAAATGAAAAGGTTGAAAACTCTGCTGTGCATAATAGTTTGGAACATGCATTTTGAGTGCAGTTTCAGTGTTTTATTTTTTAAAAAATATACTGTTATAGGCAGTTTGTACAAAAACCTTTCAATTGTACTCTAATAGTTATTTGACTGGAAAATTACAATGACTGCAATTCATATAGGTAATTTGGGAAAATCTGAGAAAATATTATTTGCATAATAATTTGGAACACAGTGTATCTGGTAAGATCAATATCTTATCTAGCAATGCAGTGTTTAGGAGGTTATTAACTGTATAGCAGCCAGTGCATAGGAGATGTTATTAGGCTAAGTGCAGACGGTGCGGATTGGGCTGCGGATTTTTCCGCGCAGAATTTGGTAAATCCGCAGGTAAAATGACCTGGGTTTTACCTGCGTATTTAATGCGGATTTGAAGCGGATTTGCCGCGTTTTTTGTGCGGATTTCCCCAGCAGTTTCAGACCTGCGGATTTCTATTTAGAGCAGGTCTGAGAACGCTGCGGAACTGCACAAAAGAAGTGACATGCTGCGGATTTAAATCCGCACACAATTCCCCGCGGAAAAATCCGCAGCATGTGCACTGCTGTTTTTGTTTAACATTGAATCCAATGCTACTGTACATCACTTGCAATTCTGCTGCTGATCTGCAGCGGAAAATCGGCTGCGGATCCGCAGCAGAATCCGCAACGTGTGCACATAGCCTTAGAATCCTGTGTAAAGTTTGCATCATACTGTATACTTTCCTATTAATTGTAAAGTGTCAGCTGTTTACCCAATACTTATCTATGTCATTTGTATTTTTATAGTTTTATTGCGCATGTTCTATACTGTTCACCAATAAACAAGTTAGACTACAGAGGACAGTCTGCTTATTTGGAAGATAGAATCGTGGTTTAGGCTGTATGCTAGATTGCACACCGTGTCAACGTGTATGAAGGCAGAACAATTATAGGGCCATACTATTTCCCATATCTCCTGTATGGATTTTTATCAGGATTTATATTGCTTCACTATACGTGAATGAACATCAATTGGATGAGGACTTTTCTATTTTTTTCATTGTTTGGTTGTGTTACATGCCATAAATTGCTTATAGGATGCCTGGCCAAGCAAGCACTACTGTCAAGTGTACTGGTTTCTCACTTCTGTCATTCAGTATGATCTAATGTGTGTAATCTGGCTTGTTTCTCTATACCATTTCTGACCACTGTTATTTGATGTTTCATTATGACCTTTTAGAATCTGACCACTGTCTGCTTATAGCCTGTCATAATTAGCCAGATACCTTTATGTCCAGCAACGATTTGTGACAGCCAGCAAGACATTTTGTTATCTGAATCAGCATTGACATATTGAATTCTCTGTTTAGATGTCTCACTGTTATCTGTGTTACCATACCATGAGTGTTTTTTCTGATTTTGGATTTCACTAGTGGATGGTGGACCAGGATTTGAGCTCTTTTTTTACGCTTACATTTTATTACAAAAGGGGGTTGTGGGGTGGGCCTTATAACAAAGATTATGAGCCCCTTTCCCTTTTTTAGGCAGCACTTCTTTTTCATTTTGATTTTAAAATAAACTTGCATGTTTTGCTGTGTTTCACCACATACAACAAAAGATAGGAAAAAATATGAACATAGAAGTTACTGTAATAACGCTGATTGGAGTATTCATCAAAAGATATACAGTGAAGAGCAAAAGGGTAACAATGTTTTGAACTTTTGACTTTCAGGCTCCATATCTCATTATCCACTACTACTTTGAACTTTGACAGTTATGTTGGATATCTAATACTTAAATTTGACTTGCAACTATTTAGCATATGATTAGCTATGCAGATTCTTGTTGTGTCACTTGCTTGTTACTGTTTTGCTAATAGCGGTGGAAAAATATTTTTTGTTAACCTTTTACACTTCACTTTATGCTGGCTCGTATTCCTGTGCTGAGTACTAAAGCTAAGTGGTTGGAGTGGAGTTGTAGTAGTGATCTGTAGTTTGCTGTTGTAGGTGTGTTTATCTCCAGGTCCTTATTCCCATTTAGTTTATTCCTCCCTGTCCCTATCCTCCTTCTAATGTTGGTTTGTGCCTTTGAATGATAGAAATTTTCTGTAATCCTTGTTTTGTCTATGTGTCCTGTTTACCTGACATTTTTGTCACATGCATCATGTGGTGGGGGAGCGGACAGATTAGGGTTTAACCCCTTAGTGAGAGAGCCATTTTGCAGCTTAATGACCGGGCCAATTTTTACAATTCTGACCACTGTCACTTTATGAGGTTATAACTCTGGAACGCTTTAACGAATCCCGCTGATTCTGAGATTGTTTTTTCGTGACATATTGTACTTCACGTTAGTGGTAAAATTTCTTTGATATGACGTGTTTATTTATGAAAAAAACGGAAATATGACGAAAATTTAGCAATTTTCAAATTTTAAATTTTTATGCCCTTAAATCAGAGAGATATGTCACACAAATTTCTTAATAAATAACATTTCCCACATGTCTACTTTACATCAGCACAATTTTGGGAACAAAATTTTCTTTTGTTACGAAGTTATAAGGGTTAAAAGTTGACCAGCGATTTCTCATTTTTACAACACCATTTTTTTTTAGGGACCTCATCACATTTGAAGTCACTTTGAGGGGTCTATATGATAGAAAATACCCAAAAGTGACACCATTCTAAAAACTGCACCCCTCAAGGTGCTCAAAACCACATTCAAGAAGTTTATTAACCCTTCAGGTGCTTCACAGGAGCTGAAGCAATGTGGAAGGAAAAAATTGACATTTAACTTTTTTTGCAAAAGCTTTACTTCGGAACCAATTTTTTTTATTTTCACAAGTGTTAAAAGAGAAAATGAACCACAAAATTTGTTGTGCAATTTCTTCTGAATACGCCGATACCCCATATGTGGGAGTAAACCACTTTTCAGCTGCAGATGAAGGAAGAGAGCCACAGTATTCATTACTGATGGGTAGGCGGAGCCCCAGATCAGGATGTTACCTCAGATCAAAAGAGTGATGACTGGCTGGCCCCTCCAGCTCGGGCTCCTCCTACTCAGCTCCAGTCTAAGATTTGAGGTCCAGAGGATGGTCGCTGCTAATGCAGCTCCTCAGAAAATTTTATTATTTTAATATTCGGACAGGAGACTTGGATCACTAGTTGGTCTAGAGGTCTCAGGGGTATCAGCGCTGCTGTACCCCAACCTCTCCCTTGGCGGATCTGTATTTACTCAAAGTCCCTGCAGAATCCTTGCCGGCCCTGGGGATGAGGAGAGCTTCTCTGGCGGGAACGCAAACCACACGTGCGGTCACTGCGTTCTTCGCCCTGGGGGGAAGCATGGGCACTGCGCCAGAAACCCCTGAGGGTCCCTGTGGCGCCTTGGCTGGTGAGTACTCCACACAAATTTTAATAATAATTATGTGTGAGTGCTTTAGCGTCTGAATGAGCAGCGCTATTACTAATGTCAGCGTTACTATGTCAGTATGCTTCTCAGCGCTGCATGTGACAGCGCTACACTACAATGTATGTCAGTAATGCTTCAACGCTGCTGTGACAGCGCTACTACATGTAATGTCAGTATGCTTCAGCGCTGCTGTGACAGCGCTACTACATGAAGATGTGGTGATTTTTTGTCCGCAGGCAGATAGCTGCAGGACAGGGAGGGAGCAGGAGCGGGGAGAGTTCGCGCTCATTATTTGAGCTAGCAGGGGGCGTGGCCTATCTATCCCGGTCTTTTGAGCAGGAAGACGCGCGCTCTGGCTTTTCTCCTGCGACCCCCTCACTGTGGCGGCCATTACTCAGGCTCTGGGCTCCTCGGACCGCTCCCCTCCTCATATAGACACCACGGCCAGCTGGGTGAGTGTGGATTCCTCACCCCGCAGCGCAGCGATCGCTATCCTGCAGCTGCAGTCTCATCAGAGACATAAAAATTGGCTGGGCTCACAAATATATATATATTTTGGTGAGTTTGCAATATTAACCCCTTTGAGGGTTATTTCTACCTGCTAAATTTGCTGACTGAATACCGCTGGGGTAACTCTGCTTGGTGGAGCGTTAACCCTTCAGCGTTTGAAAAAAAAAAAAAAAAAAAAAAAACCGCATAGTTTTTTGCTGGTATTACCGCTTTGACCTGCTCATACAGATGAGACATGTCTGAACAGAGTTCAGATGCCGCGGATCACGTCCCAGTGCCATTGCGGCAATCAGATACGCAGACCTCCACAGCGTCTAGCGCTGCGGTCGACAGCGGTGGAAAATTGGATGATATCGCTCGATCGATTAATAACTTATCTGACCTTTTAGGTCAATATGTGTCTGCTAATTCCTCTCAGAGGAAGCGACGCAGGCCGTTACCGGCCTCTACACGGAGCGAGTCAGATGTATCTGATATTGGGCAGAGTTCCCCTTTATATTCGGATGGAGAAATATCCGATTCAGATGCGGACGAGCCGCAGGGGCGTTCCTCTATGACGAAGCGTACGGAGGCATTAATTGAAGCCATGAGAGATATTCTACAGTTACCGGAGGAGGTAACTAGTCGTCCTGGTAAATCAGCACGCATGTTCCAGGAGTCCCGTGCTTCGCACACAACATTGCCAGCTCTGGATGAGCTTAATGGTGTAATAGAGGAGGAACGTCTATGTCCAGATAAGCGTTTTCATGGAACGCATTTCTTTGATACACTTTATCCTTGCTCTACGGAGTTAAAGGCTAATTGGACTTCTGCTCCTGAAGTGGATGTGTCTTTGTCTCAGCTTAGTACATCCTCTCTACTCCCTATTAAGGGAAAAGCGAGCTTACAGGAGCCTTTGGATAGAAAGGCAGAATTGGCGGCAAAAGCAAGCTATGAGGCTGCGGGTCATGGATTTCGAGCAGTGCTAGGATCCATGTGTGCTGCTAGAGCTTCTCTAAGCTGGTTGGCACGTCTGAAGACGGAGTTGCAAAATGAATCTCCGTTATCTGAGATACGGGAAACTTGTGAATGGTTAGAAACGGCAGCCTGTTATATCTTTGATGCCGGTCTGGATACGGCATCTCTGCTGGCCAAAGCGCAAGCTTCAGCGGTCACAGTCAGAAGAGCTTTATGGCTCAGACAGTGGGCCGGGGACGCAGTTTCCAAACAAGGGTTGTTGGCCTTACCTTACAAGGGTGGCCATCTTTTTGGATCCGACCTCACAGAGCTGATTTCCAAGGCTAAGGCGAAGGAATCAGCATTACCACAACGAAGGGCCATGGCCTCGGTGTCCAGTAAGCCTGGTGTTTATAGTGGTCGGCGGTCCTTTCGGGGCCGAGGACGATCTAGTCACTCCTCGTGGGGATCGGGTCGTCCTTCTTTCTCAGGAAAGAAATCCTCTCAGAAAACTCGTACTCCCTGGAAGCAGAGTTTCCGCCAGAACAAGCGGGAACTTGACAAGAAAACCGCAAAGTCGGATTGACGCCAGGGGTCCACTCGAGGATTCTCGAGTGGGGGGTCGCCTGCTTCTTTTCAAGGAGACTTGGATGGCTCGCGTTCCAGATTCCTGGGTAACGCGGATAGTGTCGGCAGGCTATTTCATAGAGTTTGCTTCTCAACCCCCAAATGTTTTTTGTCAATCTCGCGTTCCGTCGGAACCCGAGCTTGTTGTCGCTCTACAGCGAGAGGTCGAATCGCTACTACAAAAGGGTGTAGTGATACCGGTTCCGTCAGAGGACCGAGGGAAAGGTTTTTATTCCAACCTTTTTATAGTTCCCAAAAAGGAGAACAAATTTCGCCCGATTCTGGATCTCAAGCGATTGAACCGGCATGTCCATGCCCGGAAATTTCGCATGGAGTCGCTTCGTTCCGTTGTGGCAGCTCTGTCACAGAACGATTTTCTGGTGTCAATCGACATTCGCGACGCCTATTTGCATATTCCCATCGGAAAGGCTCATCAGCGCTTTCTTCGATTTGCCATAGGTCAGAATCATTACCAGTTCGTGGCTCTGCCGTTCGGCTTAGCCTCAGCGCCAAGGGTCTTTACAAAAATTCTGGCGCCCCTCATGGCACTCCTTCGAAGACAGGGGATTACGATTCTCCCTTATCTGGACGATCTTTTGATCGTGGCTTCCTCGGAGGAGGAGGCATTGACGGCTCGGGATTTGTCTCTTCAGTTTCTGAAAGACTTCGGTTGGCTGGTCAATTGGGAGAAGTCGTCCCTGGAACCATCGAGGACAATTCTCTTTTTGGGAATGCATCTCGACACGTTTCGGTCGGTAGTTTCCCTACCACCAGACAAACAGTCATGTCTTCTTCGACATGTACAGATTATGACATCCTCAACGGCAATGTCCCTACGGAAGTGTATGCGTCTTCTGGGACTGATGGTGGCGTCCATGGAGGCAATTCCTTTTGCCCAGTTCCACTCCAGGACTCTTCAAAGGTTCATCTTGAGTCGATGGAATCAGTCGCAATCGCTGGATTGCAGTGTCACCATTTCTCGCGCGGTGCGGGATTCTCTAGAATGGTGGTTACGTCCAGGGGCATTCTCCCTGGGGAAGTCTTTCCTCCCTCTGAAGTGGTCAGTCATAACCACCGATGCCAGCCTGACGGCTGGGGGGGTGTTTGGAACAATCTCTGGATTCAGGGGGTATGGTCACCGGAAGAGTCTGTGCTTCCGATCAACATCCTGGAATTGAGGGCGATTTTTCTTTGCCTCCAACATTGGACGGTCCCTTTGAGCGGTCTGCCAGTCCGTGTGCAGACAGACAATGCGACGGCTGTCGCGTATATCAATCACCAAGGTGGGACAAGGAGTTCCAGACTCATGGTAGAGGTGTCCCGAATTCTGATTTGGGCAGAGGCCAATGTACCAGCCATTTCGGCGATTCACATTCCAGGGGTTCAGAATATTACAGCGGACTTTCTCAGTCGCAGAAGGATGGATCCCGGGGAATGGAGCCTCCACCCGGAAGTCTTTGCACTACTGTGCTCTCGCTGGGGAACCCCCCAAGTGGATTTGATGGCTTCCAGGTCCAATGCCAAGTTACCGACATTCATGTCCAGGTACAAGGACCCGAAGGCGGTGGCGGTGGATGCTCTAGTGGCTCAGTGGGATCAGTTCAAGCTGATCTATGTATTTCCCCGCCGATATCCTTACTTCCTCTAGTGCTGCGTCGGATCAGACTAGAGAGAATTCCAGCTATTCTGATAGCTCCAGACTGGCCAAGAAGGGTGTGGTTCTCGACAATAATGTCGCTGTTGGCGGCACCTCCGTTTCCACTCCTCTTCAACCGGACTTGTTGACTCAGGGGCCCATTTGTCATCCGGACTTGATGTCCCTGCGTTTGACGGCGTGGCTCTTGAGACCGAGATCTTGACCCGTAGAGGTTTTTCAGCCGAGGTCATTGCTACCCTTCGTGCTGCAAGATGTCCGGCTACTTCTAGGATTTACCACAAAATTTGGGAAACCTTCTTTTCGTGGTGTTTGGGGTCTTCTCGGAACCCGAGAAAATTTTCCATTCCAACCTGTTGGCTTTTCTGCAGCATGGGCTAGACAAGGGTTTGGCAGTTAGCACTCTGAAAGGTCAGATTTCTGCTCTGTCCTTATTGTTCCGGAGAACCATTGCTTCGAATAGAGACGTGATCTCTTTTTTCCGAGGTATCTCTCGTAAGTTTCCGCCGCGGAAGGCACCCGTGTCTCCTTGGCGGCTCAACCTTGTTTTGGAGGCTCTTCAGCATAAACCTTTTGAACCTATGGTTTCTGCTAGCCTTTCTTTACTTTCTTGGAAGGTGGCTTTCCTTGTTGCAGTCACTTCCTTGAGGAGAGTTTCTGAATTGGCAGCTCTTTCTTGCTCGCCTCCTTTTCTGGAGTTTTTTTCCGGATCGTGTAGTGCTTCGCACTCGGGGTGATTTTTTGCCTAAAGTGGTGTCACAATTTCATGTTAACCAGGATATTGTGTTGCCTTCACTCTGTCCGGATCCGAAGAATACGAAAGAGCGAGATTTACACACATTGGATTTAGTGCGGGCCTTGAAGTTTTATCTATCTATTACTCAAGGTTTTCGTAAGACGGACTCCCTGTTTGTGGTTCCGGCAGGTCGTCGGCGTGGTCAACGAGCTTCCAAGGGTTCTATAGCTCGTTGGATCCGGTCAGCTATTTTGGAAGCTTACCGTCTTCGGGGTGAATCTTGCCCGATTAAGATTCGAGCCCATTCCACGAGAGCTGTGGCTTCATCGTGGGCTTTTCATCAAGGTGCTTCGGCAGTGCAGCTTTGCCGAGCGGCGACTTGGCGCTCTGTCCACACGTTTACAAGATTTTATAAAGTGGACGTCAGTGCTTCCGCTGATGCAGCCCTCGGACGTAGGGTCCTGCAGGCAGCTGTAGTTTAAAGTTCTGGATGAACTTGTGTTTAGCGCTGGTTGCGCTTTGTTGTTAAGGTTGTTGGGTTTCTGCCTTTTGTTGGTTTTTTCCCACCCTTATTTTTGAACTGCTTTGGGACGTCCCATCAGTAATGAATACTGTGGCTCTCTTCCTTCATCTGCAGCTGAAACACGGATTTTGGTAAAGACTTACCTGTAAAATCCTTTTCAGCGAAGGAAGGAAGAGAGACACAGCACCCTCCCACGGCAGAAGTGTGTTGATGTTTTCAGATGCAGCGCGACCCTTATCTGATAGCGATTATCTGGGCTGAGGTCAGCGCGCTAAGGCTCTGTTCCAGCATCGCCAGCTCATCGCAGTAGTCAGGTTCCGTGAGTAGTACCTGGAACTCTGTGGTTTTGGCTTTCTTTGCATGCATAACCTGTATCCTTGTGTTTTTTCTCTGAAGTTCCTTCAGAAGGGTTATGTTGCTCCGCTGGTGATCTTGGCTCTTTCCTAAAAGCTTTGATACGACTGGAGCTGAGTAGGAGGAGCCCGAGCTGGAGGGGCCAGCCAGTCATCACTCTTTTGATCTGAGGTAACATCCTGATCTGGGGCTCCGCCTACCCATCAGTAATGAATACTGTGTCTCTCTTCCTTCCTTCGCTGAAAAGGATTTTACAGGTAAGTCTTTACCAAAATCCGTGTTTTTGGCGCATGGCAGAGTTCGAAGGGAAGGGAGCGCCGTTTGACTTTTTAACGAGAATTAGCTGAATGCCATGTCGCTTTAGATAGCCCCTGATGTGCCTAAACAGTGGAAACATCCCACAATGTACCCCCATTTTGGAAACTAAAACCCTTTAAGGAACTTATCTAGATCTGTGGTGAGCACTTTGAACTTCCAAGTGCTTCACACAAGTTTATAATGTAGAACCGTGAAAAAAAAAAATCATTTTTTTTCCACAAAAATGATCTTTCACCCCAATTTTTATTTCCCAAGGGTAACAAGACCGCAAAAGTTTTTGTGCAATTTGTCCTGAGTACGCTGATATCCCATATTTTTGGGGTAAACCACTTTTTGGGCGCACGGCAGAGGTTGCAAGGGAAGGAGCGCTGTTTGACTTTTTCAACGCAGAATTGGCTGGATGCCATGTCGCGTTTAGATAGCCCCTGATGTGCCTAAACAGTGGAAACACCCCACAAGTGACCCCATTTTGGAAACAAACCCTTTAAGGAACTTATCTAGATCTGTGGTGAGCACTTTGAACTTCCAAGTGCTTCACACAAGTTTATAATGTAGAACCGTGAAAAAAAAAATTATTTTTTTTCCACAAAAATGATCTTTTCACCCCAATTTTTAATTTCCCAAGGGTAACAAGACCGCAAAAGTTTTGTGCAATTTGTCCTGAGTACGCTGATATCCCATATGTGGGGTAAACCACTTTATTGGGCGCACGGCAGAGGTTGCAAGGGAAGGAGCGCTGTTTGACTTTTTCAACGCAGAATTGCTGGATGCCATGTCGCGTTTAGAGAGCCCCTGATGTGCCTAAACAGTGGAAACCCCCAACAAGTGACCCCATTTTGGAAACTAGACCCCTAAGGAACTTATCTAGATGTGTGGTGAGCACTTGAACCTCCAAGTGATTCACACAAGTTTATAACGTAGAGCCGTGAAAATAAAAAATCATATTTTTTCCACAAAATGATCTTTTCACCCCAATTTTTATTTTCCCAAGGGTAACAAGACCCCAAAAGTTTTTGTGCAATTTGTCCTGAGCATGCCGATACCCCATATGTTGGGGTAAACCACTTTTGGGCGCACGGCAGAGGTCGCAAGGGAAGGAGCTCCGTTTGACTTTTTCAACCCGGAATTGGCTTGGACGCCATGTCGCATTTGTAGAGGCCCTGATGTGCCTAAACAGTGGAAACCCCCACAAGTGACCCCATTTTGGAAACTAGACCCCCTAAGTAACTTATCTAGATTGTGGTGAGCACTTTGAACCCCCAAGTGTTTCACAAAAGTTTATAATGCCTGGGTGGTGAAAAAAAAAAATCATTTTCCACAAAAATGATTTTTTTAGTCCCAAATTTTTGATTTTTCACAAGGAAATTGGACCCCAAAAGTTGTCCAATTTGTCCGGAGTACGCTAATACCAAATATGTGGGGGGGGGGGAACTGTTTTGCACACAGCTGGGCTTGGAAAGGAAGTAATAACGTTTTGGAATGCAACGTTGATGGGGGTCATGTTCCGTTTGCAGTGCCCCAGATGTGCCTAAACAGTGGAAAACCCCCACAAGTGACCCCATTTTGGAAACTAGACCCCCTAAGGAACTTATCTAGATCTGTGGTGAGCACTTTGAACCCCCAAGTGTTTCACAAAGGTTTATAATGCCTGGGTGTGAAAAAAAAAACAAAAAACAATTTTCCACAAAAATGATTTTTTAGTCCCAAATTTTTGATTCTTCACAAGGAAATTGACCCCAAAAGTTGTTGTCCAATTTGTCCTGAGTACGCTGATACCAAATATGTGGGGGGGGGGGGAACTGTTTGGGCGCACAGCAGGGCTTGGAAAGGAAGTAATAACGTTTTGGAATTCAGACGTTGATGGGTGTCATGTTCCGTTTGCAGTGCCCCAGATGTGCCTAAACAGTGTAAAACCCCCACAAATGACCCCATTTTGGAAACTAGACCCCCTAAGGAACTTATCTAGATGTGTGGTGAGCACTTTGAACCCCAAAGTGCTTCACAGAAATTTATAAACGCAGAGCTGTGAAAATAAAAAATTATTTTTTTCCTCAAAAATATTTTTTTAGCCAGCTATTTTTTATTTTCCCAAGGGTAACAAGAGAAATTAGAACCCAAAATTGGTGGGCAATTTGTCCTGAGTGCGCTGATACCCCATATGTTGGGGTAAACCACTGTTTGGGCGCACGGCAGGGCTCGGAAGGGAGGGAGCCAATCTGACTTTTTGAACGCCACGTCATGTTTGGAGACCCCCTGATGTGCCTAAATAATGGAAACCCCTCAATTATAGCTCCATCCCTAACCCCAACACACCCCTAATCCCAACCCTAACCCTAATCCCAACCCTAATTCCAACCCTAATTGTAACCCTAACCCTAATTGTTACCCTAACCCTAATTGTAGCCCTAACCCTAATTGTAGCCCTAAACCTAATTGTAACCCTAACCCTAATTATAACCCTAACCCTAAGGCTGGGTTCATTTTGCGTTTTACCAGCCCGTTCAACACATAGCATTGATGGGCTGGTAACGGTATAGCATAACGCGATCGCGTTATGCTATACCCGCTAGCGCAGAGGAATCAGCAGATGAATGATGGCACGTCGCGAACGCATACCGCTTTACGGCATTTGTCGCGATGCGCTCTCAAATGGGGGTGAATGGCAGCGTTAACGGACTGCGTTACACCACGTTATACCGCGGTGTAACGCAGTCCGTCTAACGGACTGCCATAACGCAGTATGAACCCAGCCTAACCCTAATTATAACCCTAACCCTAATTATAACCCTAACCCTTCCCTTAACCCTAACAGAAAAATGAAAAAAAAAAAAATATAATTTCTATATTTATTATATGTCCCTAACTAAGGGGGTGATAAAGGGGGGGTTATGTACTGTTTTTTTTATTTTGATCACTGTGATCACTGGTAGCCGAGACCCCGGAGAAAATGCGCCTCTGGGGGGCGCTATTCACTTTTTCAGCAGCAGATGAAGGAAGGGAGACACAGTCATTACTAGTGGGTAGGCGGAGCCCACACAGGATAGAACACCTCAGATTAAAAAAGAGTGTTGACCGGCCCCTCCAGCTTGGGCTCCTCGTACTCCTGCTCTCCAGTCTAAAATTTGAGGTCACAGAGGATAGTCGCTGCTGGAGCAGCTCCTCAGAAGAATTTTTTATTTTTATCGGACAGGGACTTGGACCTCCGTGGTCTTGAGTTCTCAGGGGTCTCAGCGCTGCTGGACCCCCACCCCTCCCTTGGCGGATCTGCATTACCCTTTAAGGTGGTCCCTGCAGATCCCTGCCGGCCCTGGGGGATGAGGGTTGCTTCCCTGGCGGGGACGCAAACCGCGCTTCTGGGGTCACTGCGTTCCCCGCCCTGGGGGGAAGCTACGGGCATAGCGCCACAAATCCCTGGGGGTCCCTGTGGCGCTCAGCTGGGTGAGTACTCAACATTTTATTGAATGTGTTTGAGTGCTTTAGCGGCTGCTGCGGCAGCCGCTGCTACACTTTTCAGTGTGGTGATTGTGTACTTTTGTCCGCAGGTGGATGCCTGCAGGACATGGGAGCAGGACAGGAGCGGAGAGCAGAGTGAGTCGCGCGCCATTTTTTGAAGACGGCGGGGGGCGTGGCTTCGCGTTTTCCCGTCTTTCGCGGGCAGGAAGCGCTCTGAGCGCGCGCTTTACCCTGCCCTTCTCTTCCGGCTTCTCTCCTCTAGCGCGGCGGCCATTACTTACGGCCTCCTCGGGATCCTCTCTCCGCTCCCCCCGACCGACCGAAAGGACACAAACTGCACCGCGGCCAGCTGGGTGAGTCGCTTCTACCTTTCTGAGGGCAGAAGCTTGACCCCTTCACCCCCACAGCGCAGGGCACCTTTTTGAAGGTGCTGCCAACTGAACGCTCCCGCTAACGATCACAATAACGACGCATACTAATGCGATCGTTTTTGTGATCGTTTTAATGTCGCTAGTAGCTGCTACAGTGGGCGATCTCATTGACGACGCATAAGTGGTTAGCGATCTATTTAGCGACTTTGGCGGTCATTGCGATGTACAAATCAGCGCAATATGTTAGCGATCTCGTTGGCGTTCTTGTTTAGCATTGTCCTGCAGCTGCTACCTCATAAGAGGCACCTGGGACTCGCACACCCTTTTCATTAACAGGGGTTGTGAGGAGTCTGCGACATTAACTCCTTCTTAGGCGGTTAACCCTTAATTGGGGGACAGCTGGGGTAGCTCTCTTTAAGGCTAAGTGCACACGATCAGGAATTTTTGCAGAATTTTCCTGAGCAAAACCTGAATTTTTCAGCGGTAAAAACGCGCGTTTTTTGCGCGTTTTTGACGCGGTTTTATAGCGTTTTTTATGCGGTTTTTAAATGCGGTTTTTTAGCGTTTTGGAGAACACATAAAGTTGGGAAAAAAAAAAAAGAAAATGAGGTCATTTCCTACTCCAACCCCTCCTGTTCTCCATTTTTTTTTCTTGTTGGAATCAAGATGCCACAACTGCAGCCACAGCGGCGTCTCAGCCGAGCAAACATGAACATTTTGCTGCTGACATCACTTATTTTGCTGCACTACCACATCGAGCAGGTAATATTAAAAATAATTTTTTTCGTATACTTTATTTCGCCTTTTTTATCTGTGTTTCTTTTGCACATAAATGTATAATAAAACCGTGTGTAATCGTTTGTGCTGCAAATGTTTGTTTCATCAGCGTGCGCATTTTCAAGCGGTTTCGCTGTTTTTTTTTTTTTTTTGGCCCACATGTGTTTTCTACGTGTAAAATTTCTATCATCTCTGTCTATCATATTTGTCTCTATCATCTGTGGCTCTATAATCTGTGTCTCTATCATTTATGTATCTATTATATCTGTCTCTATCATCATAGGAATGCATTGAACCGCTTTTTTTACGCATGTGGCTATGCCCACCATGCGCCAAGTGAGGTTCATGTGTGGATGGTACCCAGGGTCTGGAGGAGAGGAGACTCTGACCTGGGTGCCCATATCCCTGGGAAAACAATAATGCCAAAAATTTTTTGTGATATTGTCACCTAGCGGCGGACCCCGCAGCCTTCCTGCTCGTCAGCGATGGTAACGGCAACTCCTGTTCCCAGTGAAAAATTTGGTCACTCTTGTCAAACACTATGTTTGACTTGTGTGACCAACCTGTCAATGATTTTTCCAAGCGATGCTACAGATCGCATGGAAAACTGAAGCATTCTGCACGCAAATGATGCTTTGAACTTTCAGCTGCAGATGGAAGGAAGAGAGCCACAGTATTCATTACTGATGGGTAGGCGGAGCCCCAGATCAGGATGACACCTCAGATCAAAAGCGTGTTGACTGGCTGGCCCCTCCAGCTCGGGCTCCTCCTACTCAGCTCCTTCAGTCTAAAATTTGAGGTCTCAGAGGATGGTCGCTGCTGGAAGCAGCTCCTCAGAAGATTTTATTATTTTTATCGGACAAGAGACTTGGACATGTGTCTGAAAGGTCTCAGGGGTCTCAGCGCTGCTGGACCCCACCTCTCCCTTGGCGGATCTGTATTTTACATAAATAGTCCCTGCAGAATCTTGCCGGCCCTGGGGATGAGGTTAGCTTCCCTGGCGGGGACGCAAACCACACGTGCGGTCACTGCGTCCCTCGCCCTGGGGGGAAGCATGGGCACAAGCGCCACAAATCCTGAGGGGTCCCTGTGGCGCTCAGCTGGTGAGTACTCCACAATATATATATAAAATGTGTGAGTGCTTTAGCGACTGCTGTGACAGCGCTATTACATGTGTGTTAATGTACTATTAGCGCTGCGGTGGCAGCGCTGTGACATGTGAATGTGGTGTTTCTGTACAACTTTTTGTCCGCAGGCAGATGCCTGCAGGACAGGGGGGGGGAGCAGGAGTGAGGAGTTTTGGCGCTCATATTTTTGAGCCGGGGGGGCGTGGCTTCACGCTTCCCGGTCCTTCATGCAGGAAGCGCGCGATTGCGCTTCTCTTCCGGCTCCCTCAGCACGGCGGCCATTAAAAGGACTCCCGGGCTTCTCAGACTCCGCTCCTCCCGTCTCAGGCACCAAACCAGCTGGGTGAGTGGCGTTTTTTCCTCACCACACAGCGCAGATACATAGCGCTATTCTGCAGCTCGGTCTCACATAGAGACCTTGTTTCTGCTTACAGCCTGCGACATTAACCCCTCTTGAGGGTTTACTTGACAACAGCTGGGGTAGCTCTATATTTAAGACTTAACCCTTCAGCGTGCTGTTTTTTGCGTTCACTAAAAAAAAAAAAAAAAAAAAAAAAAAAAAAAAAAAAAAAAAAAAAAAAAACTGCGTTTTTTTTCAGGTTTTCTGACATTTGACCTGCTATATACAGTGTGAGGCATGTCGGAACAGGGTTCAGAAGGCGCGGACCATATTCCAGTTCCGCTTCGGCAATCTGGTACGCAGTCCTCCACAGCGTCTAGCGCTGCAGTTGGAGGTCACAGTGATGCAAAATTGGATGCTATCGCCAGTTCTATTAATGGCTTGTCTGACCTTTTGAGTCAATATGTGTCAGCTAGATCCTCTCAGGACAGAAAGCGACACAGACCGTTACCATCCTTCACCCGTAGCGAATCAGATGTCTCTGATTTAGATTGTGGAGAGGGTTCTCCTTTAAGTTCAGATGGGGAAATGTCAGATTCGGATAAGGAGGAACGGCGGGGGCTTTCGTCCCTTGTGAGACGTACAGAGGCATTTATTGAAGCCATGAGAGAGGTTTTACAGTTACCAGAGGTGGTAACTAGTTTACCTGGTAAATCAGCACGAATGTACCAGGAGTATCGTACGTCACGATCAGCCTTGCCAGATCTAAATGATCTTAACAGTGCAGTAGAAAAGGAACGTCTGTGTCCGGATAAACGTTTTCACGGAACACGTTTCTTTGACGCACTTTATCCGTGTTCCACAGAGTCGAGAGATAATTGGATTCCCTCTCCTGAAGTGGATTTTTCCTTATCCCAGCTTAGTAAATCCTCACTGCTTCCTGTTAAAGGGAAGGCGAGTTTGCAGGATCCACTGGACAGAAAAACGGAAATGGCGGCGAAATCAAATTATGAGGCCGCGGTCATGGATTCAGAGCGGTACTAGGATCCATGTGTGCTTCTAAAGCTTCTATAAGCTGGTTGGACCTTTTACACAAGGCGTGGAAAAATGGATCTCCGCCATCTGAGATGGAGGAGATTTTCGAATGGTTGGACACTGCAGTCCGATACATCTATGATGCAGGTCTGGACACTGCGTCGCTTCTGTCCAGGGCGCAGGCTTCGGCGATCACAGTCAGAAGAGCGCTGTGGCTCAGACAGTGGGCCGGGGATGCGGTCTCCAAACAAGGTTTGCTGGCCTTAGCTTATAAAGGTGGTCATCTTTTTGGGTCTGACCTCACAGAACTGATTACCAAGGCGAAGGCAAAAGAAGCGACGTTACCACAACGCAGAGCTATGGCTTCTGTGTCTGGCAGGACATATAGTGGTCGGCGGTCCTTTCGGGGCCGAGGTCGATTCGCTCAGTCCTCTTGGGGATCGGGTCGTTCCTCTTTCTCAGCAAAAAAGTCCTCCCAGAAATCTCGCATTCCCTGGAAGCAGAATTTCCGTCAAGACAAGCGGGAAACTGACAAGAAGCCCGCCAAGACGGACTGACGCCAGGAGTCCACTCGAGGACTCTCGAGTGGGGGGTCGCCTGCTCCAATTCAAGGAGACTTGGATTTCTCGCGTTCCAGATTCATGGGTAACGCGGGTCGTGTCAGCAGGTTATTTCATAGAATTCTCTTCTCGACCCCCAGACACCTTTTGCCAGTCTCGCATTCCGTCAGAACCCGAGCTTTTGGTCGCTCTGCAGCGAGAGGTCGAATTCCTTCTTCAGAAGGGTGTGGTACTACCGGTTCCGCCAGAAGACCGGGGAAAAGGATTTTATTCAAATCTGTTTGTGGTTCCCAAAAAGGAGGACAAATTTCGTCCGATTCTGGATCTCAAACGATTGAATCGACATGTCCACACCCGGAAATTCCGCATGGAGTCACTTCGCTCAGTTGTGGCAGCCCTGTCGCAGAACGATTTTTTGGTATCAATCGACATCCGCGACGCTTATTTGCATGTTCCCGTTGGAAGGGCTCATCAACGTTTTCTTCGTTTTGCCATAGGTCGGGATCATTACCAGTTCGTGGCTCTGCCATTCGGCTTAGCCTCGGCGCCCAGAGTATTTACAAAGATTCTGGCGCCTCTCATGGCAATTCTTCGAAGACAAGGAATTACGATTCTTCCTTACCTGGACGATCTTTTGATCGTGGCATCCTCGGAGGAGGAAGCAGTGACAGCTCGCAATCTGTCTCTTCAGTTACTGAAGGACTTCGGTTGGCTGGTCAATTGGGAGAAGTCGTTTCTGGAACCGTCGCAAACTATTCTCTTTTTGGGAATGCATTTCGACACGGTACGGGCAGTGGTGTCTCTACCTCCAGACAAACAGTCATGTCTTCTTCGACATGTACAGATCATGAAGTCTTCGATAACAATGTCCCTTCGCAAGTGTATGCGTCTTCTGGGTTTAATGGTGGCGTCCATGGAGGCAATTCCGTTTGCCCAGTTTCATTCCAGAGTTCTCCAAAGGTTCATTCTGAGTCATTGGAATCAGTCGCAATCGCTGGATTGCAGTGTCACCATCTCTCGCAGGGTGCGAGAGTCTCTAGGATGGTGGTTACGTCCAGGAGCCTTATCCCTGGGGAAATCTTTCCTCCCTCCGAAATGGTCGGTCATAACCACAGATGCCAGCCTGACGGGCTGGGGGGGTGTTTGGAACGATTCCTGGATTCAGGGAGTATGGTCATCAGAAGAGACTGTTTTACCGATCAATATCCTGGAATTGAGGGCGATTTTTCTTTGCCTCCAACACTGGACGGTCCCTTTGAGCGGTCTGCCGGTCCGAGTGCAGACAGACAACGCCACAGCGGTTGCGTATATCAATCACCAAGGCGGAACAAGGAGTCCCAGGCTCATGGCGGAAGTGTCTCGGATCCTGATCTGGGCCGAGGCCAGGGTTCCAGCCATTTCTGCAATCCACATCCCAGGGGTTCAGAATGTTACGGCGGATTTTCTCAGTCGCGAGAGGATGGATCCCGGAGAATGGAGTCTTCATCCGGAGATTTTTGCAATGCTATGCTCCCGTTGGGGAACTCCCCAGGTGGATTTGATGGCATCCAGGTTCAATGCCAAACTTCCAGTGTTCATGTCCAGGTTCAAGGACCGGAAGGCTGTGGAGGTGGATGCTCTGGTGGCTCCGTGGGATCAATTCGAGCTGATTTATGTGTTTCCACCGATATCCTTGCTTCCTCTGGTGCTGCGTCGGATCAGACTGGAGAGAATCCCGGCTATGTTAATAGCACCAGATTGGCCAAGGAGGACGTGGTTTTCAACGCTAATGTCGCTGTTGGCGGCACCTCCATTTCCACTTCCTCTTCGACCGGACCTGTTGACTCAGGGGCCCGTTTGTCATCCGGACTTGAAGTCTCTGCGTTTGACGGCGTGGCTCTTGAGACCGAAATGTTGACTCGTAGAGGTTTTTCAGCCGAGGTCATTGCTACTCTTCGAGCTGCCAGATGTCCGGCTACTACTAGGATTTACCACAAAACTTGGGAAACCTTCTTTTCGTGGTGTTCGGGGTCTTCACGGAACCCGAGGAAATTTTCCATTCCCAATTTGCTAGCTTTTCTGCAGCATGGGTTAGACAAGGGTTTGGCAGTTAGCACCCTGAGAGGTCAGGTTTCTGCTCTGTCTTTATTATTCCGGAGAGCTATTGCCTCGCGTAGGGACGTGCTTTCCTTTTTCCGCGGTATAGCTCGTAAGTTTCCGCCGCGGAAGGCACCTGTGTCTCCTTGGCGGCTTAACCTTGTTTTGGAGGCTCTTCAGCATAAACCTTTTGAGCCTATGGACTCTGCTAGTCTTTCTTTACTTTCTTGGAAGGTGGCCTTCCTAGTAGCGGTCACCTCTTTGAGGAGAGTTTCTGAGTTGGCAGCTCTTTCTTGCTCGCCTCCTTTTCTGGAGTTTTTTCCGGATCGTGTAGTGCTTCGCACTCGGGGTGATTTTTTGCCTAAAGTGGTGTCACAATTTCATATCAACCAGGATATTGTGTTGCCTTCATTCTGCCCGGATCCGAAGACTGTGAAAGAGCGAGCTTTGCACACATTGGATTTAGTGCGGGCCTTGAAGTTTTATCTATCTATTACTCAAGGTTTTCGTAAGACGGACTCCCTGTTTGTGGTTCCAGCAGGTCGTCGGCGTGGTCAACGAGCTTCCAAGGATTCTATAGCTCGTTGGATCCGGTCAGCTATTTTGGAAGCTTACCGTCTTCGGGGTGAATCTTGCCCGATTAAGATTCGAGCCCATTCTACGAGAGCTGTGGCCTCATCGTGGGCTTTTCATCAAGGTGCCTCGGCAGTGCAGCTCTGCCGAGCGGCAACTTGGCGCTCTGTCCACACGTTTACAAAGTTTTATAAAGTGGACGTCAGTGCTTCCGCTGATGCAGCCCTCGGACGTAGGGTCCTGCAGGCAGCTGTAGTTTAAAGTTCTGGATGAACTTGTATTTAGCGCTGGTTGCGCTTTGTTGTTAAGGTTGTTGGGTTTCTGCCTTTTGTTGGTTTTTTCCCACCCTTATTTTTGAACTGCTTTGGGACGTCCCATCAGTAATGAATACTGTGGCTCTCTTCCTTCCATCTGCAGCTGAAAGACGGATTTTGGTAAGACCTTACCTGTAAAATCCTTTTCAGCGAAGGAAGGAAGAGAGACACAGCACCCTCCCAGGGCAGAAGTGTGTTGATGTTTTCAGATGCAGCGCGACCCTTATCTGATAGCGATTATCTGGGCTGAGGTCAGCGCGCTAAGGCTCTGTTCCAGCATTGCCAGCTCATCACAGTAGTCAGGTTCAGTGAGTAGTACCTGGAACTCTGTGGTTTGCCTTACTTTGCATGCATAACCTGTATTCTTGTGTTGTTTCTCTGAAGTTCCTTCAGAAGGGGTTATGTTGCTCCGCTGGTGATCTTGGTTCTTCCCTAAAGCTTTGGTACGACTGAAGGAGCTGAGTAGGAGGAGCCCGAGCTGGAGGGGCCAGCCAGTCAACACGCTTTTGATCTGAGGTGTCATCCTGATCTGGGGCTCCGCCTACCCATCAGTAATGAATACTGTGTCTCTCTTCCTTCCTTCGCTGAAAAGGATTTTACAGGTAAGGTCTTACCAAAATCCGTCTTTTGTTTGGCGGGAATACGAATACCAATCTAATGCGTATTTTACGCTGCAAGCCCAAATGTGTGCACATTTTTTTTTTATTAATTTGTAATAAACACTATATTCTCCCATAGGAGCGCTCTCAGAGGAAGAGGAGGATGAGGCGAAGAAGAATGTGGGTGCACCCCATTGTTCAGGAGCGGACAGAAAAGGGTCACTTCTGGCTTCTTTATCAAGATTTAAGGAGGTAAGATAAATTCGGGCATAAAGGTATATGGTCATCCGTTTGCACATAAATTATTTTTTCCATTGATGTTTTCTTGGTTGTTATGTAGAATTGTAATACATTTCCATTTTTTTTTTTTTTACAGTTATCCCGAAAAATTTGTCCAGTTTTGCAGGCTCACAATAGAAGCATTTGATCGACTACTCGCCCTTCTGTCTCAAGATTTAAAGTATACGGACACAGTCATGCGAAGAGCCATCTCTGCTGAGGAAAGGCTGCTCATCACCTTGCGGTGAGTGTCCTTTGTTTTTATTTGCCAAAAAAACATTTTGCACACATACTGCCATCAACAGTGCCCCCATAATACTTGCAGCAACAGTGCACCCATAATACTGCCAGCGTGCCCCCTAAATATAATGCCACAGTGGCCCATAATACTGACAGACACAGTGAAAAAAACAAATGGATTTCTTTAATTGTATTCATTGAAAACACCATACATGTTTCCATATAAATGTATAATGTTCAATTGAAAGTTAGCCTTTTGTTTTTTGTTATTTTCTAATAATATTTTTTTTTCTCTTTTCAGGTTTTTAGCCACAGGAGAGAGCTACACATCACTGCATCTCCAATTTAGGGTTGGTAAATCCACCATCTCTGAAATTGTGAGGTGCACCTGTACCGTCATCTGGCAGAAGTTGCAGCCCATCGTGATGCCTACACCAACCGAGGAGACTTGGCTGCAGGTCGCAGCAGGCTTTCAAACTGTGGCCAATTTCCCCAACTGCATAGGTGCTGTCGACGGCAAACATGTGAGAGTGCTGAAGCCACCACATTCAGGATCACGCTTCTTTAATTATAAGAAGTATTTTTCTGTGGTCCTGATGGCGGTGGCTGATGCACGTTACAAATTTGTTGCCATCGACGTTGGTGCTTATGGCAGTACTGGGGATTCTCGGGTGTTGCAATCATCACAGATTGGACTGCAACTTCTTCAAGATGGCCGAACGCTCCCAGCCCCAAGACCTTTGCCAGGTTCCACACATCCAGTGCCCTTTGTGATGGTATCGGATGAGGCTTTTCCCTTAAAGAGCAACCTGATGCGCCCATACCCAAAAAGGGCACTGGATGACCGGCGGAGGATTTTTAATTATCGGCTGACCCGTGCACGAAGATATGTGGAATGCACCTTCGGGATCATGTGTAGTCAGTGGAGGATATTTCACACTGCCATACAGTTAGATACGGAGACAGTTGACACTGTAATAAAGGCATGCTGCGTACTCCACAACTACGCTCGTGATTACACCACGGACGTAGATGTGGAGTCCGAGATGTCAGAATTAATTGGAATTGACTACTTGGGTCAAGGAAGGCAGTCCAACTCGGGTAAGCGTGTGCGAGAAATCTTCACTGACTACTTCATGAGTCCTGAAGGTGCCGTGCACTGGCAATACTCCAGTGCCGGTGTTGAGCAGCCTGAACAGCAGAGAAGATCTGATGCCTAACGGAAAGCAAGACCCGTTTTACTGGACCAGATATTTACAATAAAGAGAGACTTGATGGCGTCATCGAGATGCTACAGTTGTATGGTCTGCTGAGTTCACCCGGACATTGCCCCTTCCCTCCCTCAACCGCTTTACTCCTGTCCATGTTTTATTTTATCTCTGGAGTACCGTGAGTCCAAGGGAAGTAGCTGCGTCCACCGTTAACGGTATCACTGAATCACAAGCATGTGACCCTGACATGCCATAGCCGGCAGTAACCCACCTATGATCAGACCACCATAACATAAACATCCAATGAAGGGGAGGTTATAAAGTAAAAAAATTTTAATAAATAATTACTTTTATGTATAATACTGTCTCCATTATTTTTTTAATGTTTCTCTGTTGTGTATCTTATGCACTATATAGTAAGCACGGACACAGTTGTGAAAACAAAACTTTTATTATAATAAACATTATAAACATATATCAAACATTATAAACATATTCGGACAAACATTGTCCAATAAAACACAAGTAAAGTGCATTTTTTAACACTGTCAACAGGACAGGGGTGGGTGGTTGTTTGGGGAGGGCCAGCCTGGTGGAACTGTTCATAAATTGTGGTACTCAGGATCGTACCCAACCGGGGAAACAATTCCTGGGAAACCATGGTAGTAGAGGTGGAAGCAGCATGCTGGCCAGTATTTTCAGGTGCTGCTGTGCGGGCATAATTATAGCCTTCACCTGTGTTGGGCCTATAGGATGGGGTCGCCTGCCCAAAACGCTGCGATGCTGGTGCTGGTGAAGGGCCACTTGGTCCATTGAAAACTTGAAGAATCGCCGTCATTATAGCTGATGACGGGGGTATATTGTATGGGACGTCAATAGACATTAGCAACAAATTAAATGCTGACATTATAATGTGCTGCCTCTCCCGTGTCATGGATCTTAGACGGTCGGCTAGAAAAGAGCCGTATTTGTCAAGATCATCCTGGTTTGAAGAATTGTCAATCATACCGAGGGTTCGACTAGTGAGTGCTTGAATCACACTAGTCGAAGTCTCGGGTTGTGTTGCCTTCTTGGGTGCCGCCCTTCTCAATGGCACGGGACGGGCAGAAACAGGCCCCATACCAGTGGGCCTTCGCACAGCACCAGCACTGCTTGACGCAGCGCCAGAGGCAGGAACAGCATCACTACTCATGGATGCTACCTCCACCTCCGAGAATGATGTCCCAGGGTCACAGACCAAAGCTGAGACCGCGGAGGAAGGCCGGTCACCCTGAGGATCTGGGGAGTTGCATAAAGGAAGTTCCTCCACCTCTTCTTCCAGACCCTGCTCCTGGCTGTGGCCTTCTTCTACTGTTGGCGTTTCTGGCCTGATATTGCCGCCACTTCTGTGGAAGGAATAAAAAAGGCGTGTTATTCAAAGACAATGTGAAATGTGGAATTAAACACAAAAGTATGTATAATTTACCTCCGTAAAGTCCTACTAGTTAATATAAACTGGAGCTGGTCTGAAAAAGGCACCCTCCTAGCTGGCAAGCTCCCACTCACTGTCCTCTGTGACTTTATGAATCGGTCCGTCACAGATTGCCACCTTTTTTTTACATCTTCCACTGAAATATGAAACAAAAAAAATTATGTATTTTCAAAATGAACTGTTAAAAAAAGGACACAACTTATTACTAAATACTTACAAATCATTTTTTGGGCATCTTTTGATAGCTTTGGCCACACTGGATATAGTTCAGTGACAATTGATGTCCATGCATCCCTTTTGGAAAGCGAGCCTTTGTGCTCCTCACAGGCGCGGTCCCAAATAACTGGATATTTTTCAATCTACAATGTAAATATTTAAATTTCAGAAACATTATCACAAGCATTGAGGAATAATTATCCAAAAAATAAAAAATATATATATATACACACACATACACACATGCAAAACAGTTCATCCATGTAGACTTGTGCGCACTAAAACACACAACCCTCCCTACATGCCTCTTTCAAATTCATTCTGATATTGTATACACATTCTGTTGAAAGTAATAAACATATGCAAACATGACGGGCGGACACAACACAGAAAGAAAAGATTTATATGGCAGTTGATCCTTTTTTTTTTAAACAATTTCATAATTTCACATGAAATGCCCCATGAACCCCAAATGATGCTCCTGTGTATAATGGGCGACTCTCCAGTGTATGATGAGCCCCATATATTGCTAAAAAAAAAATGAACTACCTCTCCTCGCTGGGCACTGCTCTACTCTGGACTCCTCAGCGTCGACATCTTACTGTCATGGGTGCATCGCCACAAAGATCGTCGCGATTGCACATTCTGACTTCTCACAGCTGAGCTTCTGTTTCTTTGTTTTTTGGTAATGTGAGAGTTAATTTTTCCTAGCTCTTTGCTAAGGCTAGGTGCAGCCTCGCCCGGCTGCTTTTGATTATGTTCTAATTAGTTTCCTTTATATTTCTGCCAGTCTGGGTGTTAGACCCGGTGAAAGCATTCATGTAGTTCAGCAGTCTGGATCGGTTCTGAGAATATTTAAGCTAAGAGCTCCTTAGTTGTTTTTACTCTTACAGCTTATAGTTTTTCTCTGAGACCTTAGGTGTTCCTACTGTGTGTGAGTGTTGTATGTAAGACTTTATTTACTTTATTCCTTCTCTTTCTTGTATGTCTTTCTGTTCATTATCCGTTACCTGTTCATTCCCTTTGGTGGTATTCAGGGTCCTTCTTAGGACTAGATTACAGTTGGCAGGGATTGATAGGAGACAGGGTTTACGCTGGTGGCCTGGACCTCTGTACCTTTAACAGTACCTCCAGGTTGAGGGATTAGTTAGGACCCCAGTTCAGGGTCAGCTTAGACCCCGGTCACCCTCTAGCCGGAGACAGCGTATAACAGATTCCGTTTTGACCCACTGGACATTCTATCAGGTAAATCCATGTTATAATATATCTATGCGCATGTTATATAGGATGTTGCCCTTTTGATATAGATTACTGACATCACATATATATATCTGCTATACAGCGTGACATTTTCACCGGCCCAAAAAGATTCTCCCCAGCTGTCATGGATCCAGTAGCCCAGCTGGCCCGACAGTTGCAGGGGTTGTCCATGGAATTTGCAGACATTAAGTCCAAGGTTTTGTCCCTCCCAGAGCAAACCAGATCTGAACCTAAGGTTGCTCTCCCGGACAGGTTCACTGGTGGGCGGGACAAATTTTTTACTTTCCGGGAGGCATGTAAATTGTACTTTCGGCTGCGGCCTCGGTCATCTGGGAGTGAAGAGCAGAGGGTGGGAATTGTTATCTCGCTCTTACAAGGGGACCCTCAATCTTGGGCGTTCTCTATTCCTCCAGGCTCCCCAGATCTCCAGTCAGTGGATCGATTTTTTACTGCCCTGGGTCTGGTATATGATGATCCGGATCGAGTTTCCCTTGCTGAAACAAAGTTACGTAAAATACGGCAGGGAAATCGTCCAGCGGAGGAATATTCTTCTGAGTTCCGTAGATGGGCAACAGATACTCAGTGGAATGACCCAGCTCTTAGGAGCCAGTTTTGTCAAGGGTTGTCTGACAAATTAAAAGATGTGTTGGCTCAGTATGATTCTCCTCCATCACTGGAGGCTGCTATGGCCCTTGCTATTCGCATTGATAGACGACTTCGGGGAAGACGCGAGGTAACTCCGCCCCCCATGATGACTCCACCTACTACTAAAGTCCCTTATACTGAGGTTCCCCTGGTCTGTTCTGAGGAACCCATGCAGTTGGGAGGGACATCTTTTTGTAGGAGGGAATCGGCGGTGCGCCGCAAGGCTAGAAGGTGTTTCTTTTGCGGGAGAGAGGGACATTTTGTTGGGGGTTGTCCATCCCGGACCTCTTTGACCCAAGGAGTTAACCTGGGAGTCTGTATTTCGTCCCCAAATCCCTCTCAGTTTATCGTGCCTGCGGAGGTGGTGATTGGTACTAGAACTGAGAGGATTTCTGTTTTTCTTGATAGTGGGTCCGGGGCTAATCTTGTGGACGCTCGGTTTGCCCAGGTGCATGGTATGCAACTGAGTGTATTGGCCAAACCGGTCCCTATACTCTCTATTGATTCTAGACCTCTTGGTCAAGGTAGCTTGGTTCAAGCTGTTCATAACATAGATCTTCGAGTAGGGGCAATGCATAAAGAGCAATTGTCTTGTTATGTGTTGGAGGGTCTACCTACTCCTATTGTGTTGGGACTTCCTTGGTTGGCTAAACATAACCCAGTGATTGATTGGCAATCCAGAAAGATAAGCCAGTGGGGTGAATTTTGCAAGAATAACTGTATGAGCACGGTCATCGGTGCAGTTGTGCCTAGGACTTTGCCTCCTTTTCTGGAGGACTTTGGGGAGATGTTCTCAGAGAAGGGGTGTAAAGAGTTACCTCCTCATCGCGCATATGACTGCTCAATAAAGTTGCTTCCTGATGCCTTATCTCGTACTTTCCCAGGGACCGGGAGGATGGATGATCCGGTTCCTATTCCTCAGGAGGGAGTTGTGGTGTCAGCTGTATGCTCTGAGCTTGAGGGGGAGGTATTGGGGGCTCAGGGGGACGCCCCTGTGGGACTTCCAGGGAGACTGATAGTTCCAGATCAGTTAAGACTGAAGGTTACGGAGAACCGTTACAAACGGATGGCTGACAGGGGGAGAGTTTCTGGTCGAGATCTGAAGGTGAATGATCTGGTGTGGTTGTCTACCGGGAAATATTAAACTTAAAGTTCCCTCCTGGAGGTTGGGTCCCAGATTCATCGGGCCGTACAGGATCAGTTCCATAATTAATCCTGTGGCATTTCGTCTGGACCTCCCTCCTACGTTTAAAATTCATAATGTGTTTCACAAGTCATTACTTAAAAAGTATGTGGCACCAGTCATACCGTCACCTCTACCTCCTCCTTCAGTGGTGGTCAATGATAACGTGGACGGACCTTTCACACAACTCACCCGGACAGACCTGGTCATGAGGGTCCGGAGGCCCCTCGTAGAAGGGGGGGTACTGTCATGGGTGCATCGCCACAAAGATCGTCGCGATTGCACATTCTGACTTCTCACAGCTGAGCTTCTGTTTCTTTGTTTTTTGGTAATGTGAGAGTTAATTTTTCCTAGCTCTTTGCTAAGGCTAGGTGCAGCCTCGCCCGGCTGCTTTTGATTATGTTCTAATTAGTTTCCTTTATATTTCTGCCAGTCTGGTGTTAGACGCCGGTGAAAGCATTCATGTAGTTCAGCAGTCTGGATCGGTTCTGAGAATATTTAAGCTAAGAGCTCCTTAGTTGTTTTTACTCTTACAGCTTATAGTTTTTCTCTGAGACCTTAGGTGTTCCTACTGTGTGTGAGTGTTGTATGTAAGACTTTATTTACTTTATTCCTTCTCTTTCTTGTATGTCTTTCTGTTCATTATCCGTTACCTGTTCATTCCCTTTGGTGGTATTCAGGTCCTTCTTAGGACTAGATTACAGTTGGCAGGGATTGATAGGAGACAGGGTTTACGCTGGTGGCCTGGACCTCTGTACCTTTAACAGTACCTCCAGGTTGAGGGATTAGTTAGGACCCCAGTTCAGGGTCAGCTTAGACCCCGGTCACCCTCTAGCCGGAGACAGCGTATAACAGATTCCGTTTTGACCCACTGGACATTCTATCAGGTAAATCCATGTTATAATATATCTATGCGCATGTTATATAGGATGTTGCCCTTTTGATATAGATTACTGACATCACATATATATATCTGCTATACAGCGTGACACTTCCAGCTCTCTGCACTGTGACTGTTCAGGCAGAGGGCGCAGAGACGTGACGTCATTGCGCCCTATGACCTGAATGTCACTGTCAGGAAACGCGTAAGACGTCACAGCGGTGGAGCAGGGAGAGGTAAGTATTGCAAGTGCTGGGGCCCTGAGCAAGCAGGGGGGCCCACTCGTGGTCAACGGCACTGGCAGAAGAAAAGGCAAACCAGCTCACCAACTACCACGGCAGGTGCACGGAACGACGTCTGACGAACGTCCAGAGAAGTCCAAAAGAAAAGAGATGTTCCAGCTTCTTAAAATTCCAAAGTTTTATTCGTCCATTCGATATAAAATACAAAGTGGTATATGCTCCATAGAGGAAGCCGCATACAGCAACGTGTTTCGATCAGTCGATCTTCATCAAGGCAGCCTTGATGAAGATCGACAGATCGAAACGCGTTGCTGTATGCGGCTTCCTCTATGGAGCATATACCACTTTGTATTTTATATCGAATGGACGAATAAAACTTTGGAATTTTAAGGAGCTGGAACATCTCTTTTCTTTTGAACGGCACTGGCACAGGGCCCCTCATAGCACGCCAGTGTGTCTGATGTCAAGTGGGCCCCCCCACCTGCTCATGGCCCCTGCACTTGCCCGGTGCTGATCCTAAGCATAAACCTAACCATTAACGGTTAAATATTTTGACTGTATGGTTTATTTGTGTCAATAAATCAAGAAAAAATTTGCGTGGGCTCCCGCGCAATTTTCTCCGCTAGAGTGGGAAAGCCAGTGAGTGAAGGCAGATAATAATAGCCTACAGAGGGTCCATGGCTTTTTTGGCCCCACAAGGCTAAAAAACTATCTGCCAGCACCCACCCCAGAAAAGGCGCATCTTATAGATGTGCCCTTTCTGGCACTTAGCCTCTCTCTCTTCCCACTCCCGAGTAGCGGTGGGATATGGGGTAATAAGGGGTTAATGTAACCTTGCTATCGAAAGGTTACATTAAGCCGCTTTAATAATGGAGAGCTGTCAGTAAGACAACTATCCATTATTAATGCTACAAGTTTAAAGTGTGAAAAAAAAAACATACACATTTTTGAAAAATATTTTTAATTAAATAAAGACAAAAAGTTTTTGACAAGATTTTATTTTTCTGGTAATCCAAAAAAAAAACCATTGAAAAATAAAATAATAAAAAAAAAATATACATATCCGCTGTTCAGTCAGGTCCCACGTTGTAATCCATCACAAGGGGTTAACAAGTTTACAACAGGGACCAGTGCTAATGCTACTAGCCCCATTGTAAACTGAGTCCTGTCACCTCCCCTGCTCACTGGAGATGAAATGATCACGTGGGAAACTTTCCCACGCTGTCATATCACCTCCAGTCAGAAGGGGACTCTGCGCAGGCGCAGTGAGTCCCGCTGGAGTCTTCGGCTGATAACGAGTTCACCCGACCTGCATTCGGGTGAACTCGTTATACAATGATCGGTGCCGCTTTACGGCCCCGTTCATTGTATCGGCGGCGGTGGTTTAGAGCAGTCACATGTTGTGTGGCTGCTCTAAACTTTAGATCATTGTGGGACACTCGTTTTTTTATGGGATTCTGCGGAGGGTAGGTATATTTCAGCTGCAGATGGAAGGAAGAGAGACACAGGAATTCATTACTGATGGGTAGGCGGAGCCCCAGATCAGGATGTCACCTCAGATCAAAAGAGTGCTGACTGGCTGGCCCCTCCAGCTCGGGCTCCTCCTACTCAGCTCCAGTCTAAGATTTGAGGTCCCAGAGGATGGTCGCTGCTAATGCAGCTCCTCAGAAGATTTTATTATTTTATATTCGGATAGGAGACTTGGATCACCAGTTGGTCTAGAGGTCTCAGGGGTACCAGCGCTGCTGTACCCCAACCTCTCCCTTGGCGGATCTGTATTTACTCAATAGTCCCTGCAGAATCCTTGCTGGCCCTGGGGGATGAGGATGGCTTCCCTGGCGGGACGCAAACCACACGTGCGGTCACTGCGTTCCTCGCCCTGGGGGGAAGCATGGGCACAGCGCCAGAAACCCCTGAGGGTCCCTGTGGCGCTTTGGCTGGTGAGTACTCCACACAAAATTTTATTATTAATGTGTGAGTGCTTTAGCGTCTGATGGCAGCGCTATTACATGTATATCAGTATGCTTCAGCGCTGCGGTGACAGCGCTATTACATGTTTATCAGTGTATTTCACCAGCCTCTCCCTTGGCGGATCTGTAACTACATAATGGTCCCTGCAGAACCCTGCCGGCCCTGGGGGATGAGGAGAGTTTCCCTGGCGGGGGCGCAAACCACACACTGGGGTCACTGCGCTTCCGCCCTGGGGGGAAGCATGGGCATAGCGCCAGAAACCCCTGGGGGTCCCTGTGGCGTTTCAGCTGGTGAGTACTCCACATTTTGGTAAAATGTGTGTGAGTGTTTCAGCGACTGCTGCGGCAGCCGCTGTACATATATATGCCGGTGACTAGTTTTTCTATGTCCGCAGGAGGATGCCTGCAGGACGAGGGAAAGGAGGGGAGTACGCGCTCTTTTTATTTTTTGAATTTCGCGCCGCTTCTGAGCGCGCGCTTTACTGCAGCCTCCATTTCCGGCTCCTCTACATGGAGCACACGGAGGCAGAGCGCGGCGGCCATTGCTGATAAGCGCTGCAGGTTGAAAGCTCCCCGGATCGTTCTCCTCCCCTCCCGGCAAGAATACGTGACCAGCTTGGTGAGTCGCTTCTAGCCCGCCGGGCAGAAGCTTAACCCCTTCACCTCCACAGCGCGGGCGCCGTCTGGGGCACTTCTGAGTGACAGATTGAGCTGTCCTGCGGCTGTTCTCGCATAAGGGGCTCGCACACTCTTTTAATATTAATAAAGAGGCTGTGGGAGTCTGCGACATTAATGCTGCCACTATACGTTTCCGCTGACGATCCTGATGGCGTCGCATAATATTGCGATCGTTTGTGTGTCATTTTTAGTGTCGCTGGTGACTGCCAATCTGGGCAATCGCATAGGCGATTAGCGATCTCCTTGACAACTTTGGCGGTCATTGCGTTATAAAAAACAGCGCAATTTTTTAGCGATCTTGTGGAACGTTTTCTGTTTAGTGTGGCATGGCTGTCCTGCAGCTGCGACCTTATAAGAGGCGCCTGAGATTCGCACACCCTTTTTCATTATCAAGGTTGTGGGAGTCAGCTACTTTAACCCCTTCTTAGGAGGTTAACTCTTAATGGGAGACAGCTGGGGTAGCTCTCGCTTTAGAGCTTTAACCCTTCAGCGTTTGTTTTTTTATTTAAGTACTGCTCTGGTTACTGACAGGTTTATCCTGCATATACTATGCAAGGGCATGTCAGAGACCCTCTCCCAGATCCGCTACGGATCAGCCTCGCGTATCTGACACGCAGACCTCGACTCATGCACGGTCAGAGGTTCCAGTGGTGTCAAAATGGAGGCCTTCACTGGTTTCTATTGATGACCTTTTAGGCTATGGAGTGTCAACTAGATCCTCTCAAGGAAGCGACACAAATCGGTGCCTTCCTTCTCGCTTAGCAAAGAAGTCCCGATTCGGTCAAGGAGGATCGGCAGGGACACCCTGCCTCTCTCAGGGGCCGTACTAAAATTTCTGTGGAAGCCATGGACGTTACAGTTACCGGAGGAGGTAACTAGTCGTCCTGGTAAGTCGGCCCGGATGTTGCAAGGGTCGCATGAGTCGCGACGACCTTACAAACTGTATCCGTTTTTTCTACGGATTATTTGTTAATTGGACCCCTTCTCCTGAAGTGAATGTCCCTTTATTCCAGCTTAGCAAATCTTCCTGGTAAAAGGGAAGACGAGTCTGCAGGACACGCTGGACAGAAGAACGGAGATGGCAACAATTTCCATCTGTGTAGCCGTGGATCATAGATTCGGTATTAAGGATCTAGGTGTACTTGTTAAGTTCCCCTGAGCCGGTTGGACCGTCTAAGGACGGCGTGGCAAGTTTCCCTCTATCAAGGTAATGGGCTTTTCTAGTTGAAGGATAATGCGTCACTGCTATCCATGGAGCAATCCTCGGCAGTTACAGTCAGAAGAGCACTGTGACTTGGATGGAACGCAGTTTTTCCAACAGGGTTTGCTATCTTTAGCTTAGAAAGTGGTCAGCTATTTGACTGACCTCACGGAGCTGATGCCAAGGCAAAGGCAAAAGAAGCAGCTTTACCGCAGCGCAGAGCTGTGACTTCTGTGTCTGGCAGGACTAGTGCCGATAGTTATCGGCAGTCCTTTTCGGTTCAAGGGATGATCTGACCAACCCTCTGAGGGTTTGTGTCGTCTCTCTCTTTTTTAAAAAAAAAAAAAAAAAAAAGAGAGGGGGAATTCTCAGAAATTCCGCATACCCTGGAAACAGAACTTCTGTTAAGGCAGAACTGGCGAAAAAAAAAAAAAAATCCGCTAAGGCGGACTGACTTCTGACATTCCGTCAGAGCCGAGCATGAAGTCGCTTCGCTCAGTTATGGCAGCCCTGTCGCAGAACGATCAATCGACATTCGCGACGCTTTTTTGCATGTTCCCGTCGGAAGACCTCACCTAGGTTCTCATGGCAATTCTTCGAAGACGGGGACTTACGATTCGTCCCTATGTGGACGGCCTTTTCGGTTGTGGCCTCAAAGGAGAAGTCGTCTCTGGAATCGTCGCAGGCAATCCTGTTTTTGAGGATGCATTTCGACACGGTACGGGCGGTGTTGTCCCTACCTCCAACAAGCAGGCATGTCTGCTCCAGCATGTACAGACTATGAAGTCTGCGACAGCAGTGTCCCTTCGGAAGGTATGCGCCTTCTGGGTCTGACGGTGGCGTCCATGAGGTTTTTTTCCGTTTGTCCAATTTCATTCCAAGCTCTCCATAGGCTCATTCTGAGTCGTTGGGATCAATCGCAAGGTTCGCTGGATTGCAGCGTCACCATCTTTCACAGGGTGCGAGAATCCCGAGGATGGTGGTTATTGTCCAGGAGCGTTATCCCTGGGAAAGCTTTTCCTCCCTCCGAAGTGGTCGGTCATAACCACCAATGCCAGCCTGACGGGCTGGGGGGTGGTGTTTGGAACAATCTCTGGATTTAGGGGATATGGTCATCGGAAGAGTCTGTCCTTTCGATCAACATCCTGGAATTGAGGGCGATTTTCCTTTGCCTCCAGCATTGGACGGTCCTTTTGAGCGGTCTGCCGGTCCGAGTGCAGACAGACAATGCGACGGCTGTCGCGTTTATCAATCACCAAGGCGGGACAAGGAGTTCCAGACTCATGTGGAGGTGTCCCGAATTCTGATTTGGTCCGAGGGCAGTTTACCAGCCATTTCGGCGATTCACATTCCAGGGGTTCAGATATTACAGTGGACTTCCTCAGTCGCAGGAAGATGATCCCGGGGAATGGAGCCTCCACCCCGGAAGTTTTTTTGCACTACTGTGCTCCCATTGGGGGACTCCCCAAGTGGTTTGATGGCATCCAGGTCCAATGCCAAGTTACCGACGTTCATGTCCAGGTACAAGGACCTGAAGGCTGTGGCGGTGGATGCTCTAGTGGCTCAGTGGGATCAGTTCGAGCTGATCTATATATTCCCGCCGATATCCTTACTTCCTCTAGTACTGCGTCGGATCAGACTAGAGAAATTTCAGCTATTTTGATAGCTCCAGATTGGCCAAGGAGGGGGTGGTTCTCGACAATAATGTCGCGGTTGGCGGCACCTCCTTTTTCCGCTTCCTCTTCAACCGGACTGGTTGACTCTGGGGCCCGTTTGTCATCCGACTTGATGTCTCTGCGTTTGACGGCGTGGCTCTTGAGACCGAAATTTTAACCCGTTGAGGTTTTTCAGCCGAGGTCATTGCTACTCTTCGTGCTGCGAGAAGTCCGGCTACTACTAGGATTTACCACAAAACTTGGGAAACCTTCTTTTCGTGGTGTTTGGGTCTTTTCGGAACCGAGAAAATTTTCCATTCCCAATCTGTTGGCTTTTCTGCAGCATGGGCTAGACAAGGGTTTGGCAGTTAGCACCCTGAAAGGTCAGATTTCTGCTCTGTCCTTATTGTTTCGGAGAACCATTGCTTCGAATAGGACGTGCTCTCCTTTTTTTTCCGCGGTATAGCTCGTAAGTTTCCGCCGCGGAAGGCACCCGTGTCTCCTTGGCGGCTCAACCTTGTTTTGCAAGTTTTTCAGCATAAACCTTTTGAGCCTATGGGTTCTGCTAGCCTTTCTTTGCTTTCTTGGAAGGTGGCCTTCCTTGTAGCAGTCACCTCTTTGAGGAGAGTTTCTGAGTTGGCAGCTCTTTCTTGTTCGCCTCCTTTTCTGGGTTTTTTTCCGGATCGTGTAGTGCTTCGCACATGGGGTGATTTTTTACCTAAAGTGGTGTCACATTTTCATGTTAACCAGGATATTGTGTTGCCCTCATTCTGTCCAGATCCGAAGAATGCGAAAGAGCGAGCTTTGCACACATTAGCTTTAGTGCGGGCCTTGAAGTTTTATCTATCTATTACTCAAGGTTTTCGTAAGACGGACTCCCTATTTGTGGTTCCAGCTGGTCTTCGATGTGGTCAACGAGCTTCCAAGGATTCCATAGCTCGTTGGATCCGGTCAGCTATATTGGAAGCTTACCGTCTTCAGAGTGAATTTTGCCTGATGAAGTTTCGAGCCCATTCCACGAGAGCTGTGGCTTCATCGTGGGCTTTTCATCAAGGTGCTTCGGCAGTGCAGCTTTGCCGGGCGGCAACTTGGCACTCTGTCTGTTTACAAAGTTTTATAAAGTGGACGTCAGTGCTTCCGCTGATGCAGCCCTCGGACGTAGGGTCCTGCAGGCAGCTGTAGTTTAAAGTTCTAGATGAACTTGTGTTTTAGCGCTGTTTGCGCATTTTTTTCTGTTAAGGTTGTTGGGTTTCTGCCTTTTGTTGGTTTTTTTTCCCACCCTTATTTTTGAACTGCTTTGGGACGTCCCATCAGTAATGAATTCCTGTGTCTCTCTTCCTTCCATCTGCAGCTGAAACACGGATTTTGGTAAGAACTTACCTGTAAAATCCTTTTCAGCGAAGGAAGGAAGAGAGACACAGCACCCTCCCAAGGCAGAAGTGTGTTGATGTTTTCAGATGCAGCGCGACCCTTATCTGATAGCGATTATCTGGGCTGAGGTCAGCGCGCTAAGGCTCTGTTCCAGCATCGCCAGCTCATCGCAGTAGTCAGGTTCCGTGAGTAGTACCTGGAACTCTGTGGTTTTTTGCTTTTCTTTGCATGCATAAACCCGTATCCTTGTGTTTTTTCTCTGAAGTTCCTTCAGAAGGGTTATGTTGCTCCGCTGGTGATCTTGGTTCTTTCCTAAAAGCTTTTGGTACGACTGGAGCTGAGTAGGAGGAGCCCGAGCTGGAGGGGCCAGCCAGTCAGCACTCTTTTGATCTGAGGTGACATCCTGATCTGGGGCTCCGCCTACCCATCAGTAATGATTCCTGTGTCTCTCTTCCTTCCTTCGCTGAAAAGGATTTTACAGGTAAGTTCTTACCAAAATCCGTGTTTTGTGGTTTGTTATTTTATATTGAACAAGGGAATCGTGGAATTAGGTGTCTAGGTGAGTATATGGTTTTTTTTTTTACATTTATTTTAGGTGGAGATCGACGGGGACTGGTAAGTATAATTTATTTCCACAGGTTACCACTGGCCACCAATGAAAATAAATATTGGGAATAAAAAATTGTAAAAAAAAATAAAAATAAAGGGGCAAACACTGACCACCACTGAAAATAAGTGATGGGGGGGGATAAAAAATTGTAAAAAAATATAAACCACTGGTCACCAATGAAAAAAAGTGTTGGGGGATAATAAAAATGTTTAAAAAAAAAAAAAACACTGGTCACCAATGATAATTTTGGGCAATTTTACAAAAATTAATTAATTGGGGTATGACAATAAACAAAAATAAAGGGCCATGGGTATTAAAAAAAAAAGGAGCAACTTTATGGGGGGAAGGGGGCGAGGGTCACAGATTTTTTTAAAAAGAATGTTTTTTTTTGGACACATTTGTTTCACAGCAGGAACAGTTCGATGGGAACTACAGCTCCCATCAGCTGAGCCTGCTGCAGCCACTGAGGGGGAGCAATTAGGTATATAGGGACGTGTGCACTACTGGATGTAGTGGTGCCGAGTTAGGTTCCCAAACCAGGTAAGTAATATAGTAAACAAGGCACTCAACTTATGTGTTCAAACAAAGGAAAATTTGTTGATGATCCAGGCAAAACGTTTCGGCTGTAATATAGCCTTCATCAGTTGCCAATAAGTATATTTCAGCTGCAGATGGAAGGAAGAGAGCCACAGTATTCATTACGATGGGTAGGCGGAGCCCCAGATCAGATGTTACCTCAGATCAAAAGAGTGATGACGGCTGGCCCCTCCAGCTCGGGCTCCTCCACTCAGCTCCAGTCTAAGATTTGAGGTCCAAGGATGGTCGCTGCTAATGGCAGCCCTCAGAAGATTTATTATTTTACATTCGGACAAGAGACTTGGATCACTAGTTGGTCTAGAGGTCTCAGGGTACCAGCGCTGCTGTACCCCAACCCTCCCTGGCGGATCGTATTTACTCAAAGTCCCTGCAATCCTTGCCGGCCCTGGGGATGAGGAGAGCTTCCCTGGCGGGGACGCAAACCACACGTGCGGTCACTGCGTCCCTCGCCCTGGGGGGAAGCATGGGCACAGCGCCAGAAACCCCTGAGGGTCCCTGTGGCGCCTTGGCTGTGAGTACTCCACACAAAATTTTATTATTAATGGTGAGTGTTTTAGCGTCTGATGGCAGCGCTATTACATGTATATCAGTATGCTTCAGCACTGCGGTGACAGCGCTATTACATTTTATCAATGTATTTCACCAGCCTCTCCCTTGGCGGATCTGTAACTACATTATGGTCCCTGCAGAATCTTGCCGCCCTGGGGGAGAGGAGATTTCCCTGGCGGGGCGCAAACCACACACTGGGGTCACTGCGCTTCCCGCCCTGGGGGAAGCATGGGCATAGCGCCAGAAACCCCTGGGGGTCCCTGTGGCGTTTCCGGCTGGTGAGTACTCCACATTTTGGTAAAATGTGTGTGAGTGTTTTAGCGACTGCGCGGCAGCCGCTGTACAAATATATGCCGATGACTAGTTTTTTTCTATGTCCGCAGGAGGATGCTGCAGGACGAGGGAAAGGAGGGGAGTACCGCTCTTTTTAATTTTTTGAATTTCGCGCCGCTTCTGAGCGCGCGCTTTACTACAGCCTCCATTTCCGGCTCCTCTACATGGAGCACACGGAGGCAGAGCGCGGCGCCATTGCTGACAAGCGAGCCGGCCCGGCAGAAGCTTAACCCCTTCACCTCCACAGCGTGGCTATTGCTGATAAAGCGCTGTAGGTTGAAAGCTCCCCGGATCGTTCTCCTCCCCTCCCGGCTAGATACGTGTCCAGCTTGGTGAGTCGCTTCTAGCCCGCCGGGCAGAAGCTTAACCCCTTCACCTCCAAGCGCGGGCGCCGTCTGGGGCACTTCTGAGTGACCAGATTGCGCTGTCCTGCGGCTGTCTCGCATAAGGGGCTTCGCACACTCTTTTAATATTAATAAAGAGGCTGTGGGGAGTCTGCGACATTAATGCTGCCACTAACGTTTCCGCTGACGATCCTGATGGCGTCGCATAATATTGCGATCGTTTGTGTGTCATTTTTAATGTCGCTATTAGCTGCCAATCTGGGCGATCTCATAGCATCGCATAGGCGATTAGCGATCTCCTTGACAACTTTGGCGGTCATTGCGTTATAAAAAAACAGCGCAATTTTTTAGCGATCTTGTGGAACGTTTTCTGTTTAGTGTGGCATGGCTGTCCTGCAAGCTGCGACCTTATAAGAGGCGCCTGAGATTCGCACACCCTTTTTTCACTATCAAGGTTGTGGGGAGTCAGCTACTTTAACCCCCTTCTTAGGAGGTTAACTCTTAATGGGAGACAGCTGGGGTTAGCTCTTTCTTTTGAGCTTTAACCCTTCACGTTTGTTTTTTTATTTAAGTACTGCTCTGGTTACTGACAGTTTATCCTGCCATATACTATGCAAGGGTATGTCAGAGACCCCTCTCCCAGATCCGTTACGGTATCAGCCTCGCGTATCGACACGCAGACCTCGACTCATACACGGTCAGAGGTTCCAATGTGTCAAAATGAAGGCCTTCACTGGTTTCTATTGATGACCTTTTAGGTTATGGATGTCAACTAGATCCTCTCAAGGGAGCGACACAAATCGGTGTTTTCCTTCTCGCTTAGCGAAGAAGTCCGATTCTGTTAAGGAGGATCGGCAGGGACACCCTGCCTCTCTCTCAGGGGCCGTACTAAAATTTCTGTGGAAGCCATGTGGACTTACAGTTACCAGAGGAGGTAACTAGTCGTCCTGGTAAGTCGGCCCGGATGTTGCAAGGGTCGCATGGGTCGCGATGACCTTACAAACTGTATCCGTTTTTCTACGGAGTTATTTGTTAATTGACCCCTTCTCCTGAAGTGAATGTTCCTTTCATTCCAGCTTAGCAAATCTTCCTGGTAAAAGGAAGACGAGTCTGCAGGACACGCTGGACAGAAAAACGGAGATAGCAACAATTTCCATCTGCAGGCGTGGATCATAGATTCGGTATTAAGGATCTAGGTTGTACTTGTTAAGTTTCCCCTGAGCCGGTTGGACCGTCTAAGGATGGCGTGGCAAGTTTCCCTCTATCAAGGTAGATGGGCTTTTCTAGTTGAAGGATAATGCGTCCTGCTATCCAGGGCGCAATCCTCGGCAGTTACAGTCAGAAGAGCACTGTGACTTGGATTGGAACGCAGTTTTCCAACAGGGTTTTTCTATCTTAGCTTAGAAAGTGGTCAGCTATTTGACTGACCTCACGGAGCTGATGCCAAGGCAAAGGCAAAAGAAGCAGCTTTCCCGCAGCGCAGAGCTGTGACTTCTGCGTCTGCAGGACTAGTGCCAATAGTTTATCGGCAGTCCTTTTCGGTTCAAGGGATGATCTGACCAACCCTCTGGGGGTTTGTGTCGTCTCTCTCTTTTTTAAAAAAAAAAAAAAAAAAGGGGGAATTCCAGAAATTCCGCATACCCTGGAAACAGAACTTCGTTAAGGCAGAAGCTGGCAAAAAAAAAAAAAAAAAAATTCGCTAAGGCGGACTGACTTCTGACATTCCGTCAAGCGAGCATGAAGTCGCTTCGCTCAGTTATGGCAGCCCTGTCGCAGAACGATCAATCGTCATTCGCGACGCTTTTTGGCATGTTCCCATCGGAAACCTCATCCAGGTGTGGCTCGGACCATTCGGTTTGGCTTTAAACGCCCAGAATTTTTACAACGTTTCTGACCCAGAAATCTCATGGCAATCTTCGAAGACGGGGATTTACGATTCGTCCCTATTTGGACGGCCTTTTCGGTTGTGGCTTCAAAGGAGAAGTCGTCTCTGGAATCGTCGCAGGCAATCCTGTTTTTGAGGATGCATTTCGACATGGTACGGGCGGTGTTGTCCCTACCTCCAGACAAGCAGGCATGTCTGCTCCAGCATGTACAGACTATGAAGTCTGCGACAGCAGTACCCCCTTCGGAAGGTATCGCCTTCTGGGTCTGACGGTGGCGTCCATGAGGTTTTTTCCGTTTGTCCAATTTTCATTCCAGAGCTCTCCATAGGCTCATTTTGAGTCGTTGGGATCAATCGCAAGGTTCGCTGGATTGCAGCGTCATCATCTCTCACAGGTGCGAGAATCCCTAGGATGGTGTTTATGTCCAGGAGCGTTATCCCTGGGAAAGCTTTTCCTCCCTCCGAAGTGGTCGTCATGACCACCGATGCCAGCCTGACGGGCTGGGGGGGGGGGGTGTTTGGAACAATCTCTGGATTCAGGGAGTATGGTCATGGAAGAGTCTGTTCTTCCGATCAACATCCTGGAATTGAGGGCGATTTCCTTTTGCTCCCAACATGTGACGGTCCCTTTGAGCGGTCTGCCAGTCCGATGCAGACAGACAATGCGACGGCTGTCGCGTATATCAATCACCAAGGTGGGACAAGGAGTTCCAGACTCATGGTAGAGGTGTCCCGATTTCTGATTTGGGCAGAGGCCAGTGTGCCAGCCATTTCGGCGATTCACATTCCAGGGGTTCAGAATATTACAGCGGACTTTCTCAGTCGCAGAAGGATGGATCCCGGGGAATGGAGCCTCCACCCGGAAGTTTTTGCACTACTGTGCTCTCGCTGGGGAACTCCCAAGTGGATTTGATGGCATCCAGGTCCAATGCCAAGTTACCCGACGTTCATGTCCAGTACAAGGACCCGAAGGCTGTGGCGGTGGATGCTCTAGTGGCTCAGTGGGATCAGCTCGAGCTGATCTATGTATTCCCGCCGATATCCCTACTTCCCTAGTACTGCGTCGGATCAGACTAGAGAGAATTCCAGCTATTTTGATAGCTCCAGACTGGCAAAGAAGGGTGTGGTTCTCGACAATAATGTCGCTGTTGGCGGCAACTCCTTTTCCACTCCCTCTTCACCGGACTTGTTGACTCAGGGGCCCGTTTGTCATCCGGACTTGATGTCCTGCGTTTGACGGCGTGGCTCTTGAGACCGAAATCTTGACCCGTAGAGGTTTCTCAGCCGAGGTCATTGCTACCCTTCGTGCTGCAAGAAGTCCGGCTACTACTGGATTTACCACAAAATTTGGAAACCTTCTTTTAGTGGTGTTTGGGGTCCTCTCGGAACCCGAGAAAATTTTCCATTCCCAACCTGTTGGCTTTTCTGCAGCATGGGCTAGACAAGGGTTTGGCAGTCAGCACTCTGAAAGGTCAGATTTCGCTCTGTCCTTATTGTTCCGGAGAACCATTGCTTCAAATAGAGACGTGCTCTCCTTTTTCCGAGGTATATCTCGTAAGTTTCCGCCGCGGAAGGCGCCCGTGTCTCCTTGCGGCTCAACCTTGTTTGGAGGCTCTTCAGCATAAACCTTTTGAGCCTATGGTTTCTGCTAGCCTTTCTTTACTTTCTTGGAAGGTGGCTTTCCTTGTTGCAGTCACTTCCTTGAGGAGAGTTTCTGAGTTGGCAGCTCTTTCTTGTTCGCCTCCTTTTCTGGAGTTTTTTCCGGATCGTGTAGTGCTTCGCACTCCGGGTGATTTTTTGCCTAAAGTGGTATCACAATTTCATGTTAACTAGGATATTGTGTTGCCTTCACTCTGTCTGGATCCGAGGAATGCGAAAGAGCGAGATTTACACACATTGGATTTAGTGCGGGCCTTGAAGTTTTATCTATCTATTACTCAAGGTTTTCGTAAGACGGACTTCCTGTTTGTGGTTTCAGCAGGTCGTCGCGTGGTCAACGAGCTTTCAAGGATTCTATAGCTCGTTGGATCCGGTCAGCTATTTTGGAAGCTTACCGCCTTCGGGGTGAACCTTGCCCGATTAAGATTCGAGCCCATTCCACGTGAGCTGTGGCTTCATCGTGGGCTTTTCATCAAGGTGCCTCAGCAGTGCAGCTCTGCGGGCGGCAACTTGGCGCTTGTCCACAACGTTTACAAAGTTTTATAAAGTGGACGTCAGTGCTTCCGCTGATGCAGCCCTCGGACGTAGGGTCCTGCAGGCAGCTGTAGTTTAAAGTTCTGGATGAACTTGTGTTTAGCGCTGGTTGCGCTTTGTTGTTAAGGTTGTTGGGTTTCTGCCTTTTGTTGGTTTTTTTCCCACCCTTATTTTTGAAACTGCTTTGGGACTCCCATCAGTAATGAATACTGTGGCTCTCTTTTCCCTTCCATCTGCAGCTGAAACACGGATTTGGGAAGAACTTACCTGTAAAATCCTTTCAGCGAAGGAAGAGAGACACAGCACCCTCCCAAGGCAGAAGTGTGTTGATGTTTCAGATGCAGCGCGACCCTTATTGATAGCGATTTTCTGGGCTGAGGTCAGCGCGCTAGGGCTCTGTTCCAGCATCGCCAGCTCATCGCAGTAGTCAGGTTCCGTGAGTAGTACCCTGGAACTCTGTGGTTTTTGGCTTTCTTTGCATGATAACCTGTATTCTTGTGTTTTTTCTCTGAAGTTCCTTCAGAAGGGGTTATGTTGCTCCGCTGGTGATCTGGCTCTTTTCCTAAAAGCTTTGGTACGACTGGAGCTGAGTAGGAGGAGCCCCACTGGAGGGGCCAGCCAGTCATCACTCTTTTGATCTGAGGTAACATCCTGATCTGGGGCTCCGCCTACCCATCAGTAATGAATACGTGTCTCTCTCCTTCCTTCGCTGAAAAGGATTTTACAGGTAAGTTCTTACCAAAATCCGTGTTTTAGGTAACAGACCCTTATGGTAGATGGTCAAAGAAATGAATTCCCAGTAGAACTAGTAAATATGAGACGGCTCATCTATGGGCACGATCATAGACCCACAGACAAGCGGTGGACACCGTGTCTGCAACTACTGACGCAGCACACTCTAATATATCCGGCACCAGAAGCACTATTTCCCCACAGCATCTGGTTATCTATCACGGATTTAATTCAACATTGGGGCGTACTTTTATATTTACTAGTTCTACTGGGAATTGATTTCTTTGACCATCACCATAAGGTCTTTACCTAAAATATACTTATTGGCAACTGATGAGGCTATATTACAGCCGAAACGTTTTGCCTGGATCATCAATAAATTTCCTTTGTTTGAACACATAAGTTTAGTGCCTTGTTTTACTATATTACTGAGGGGGAGCAGACATAGGCCGATGAGAGTAGTAGTCTCATCGGCCTATGTCTGACGACTCACATACAGCCCATATACAACGCATATACACCACACACAGACACACACACGGACACAGACACGGACAGACACACACATAGATACTTACCACACTAATCATCTGCGCGACATCCAGGTCCATCCTGTCATACCACTCCAGTTGGCAGCCATCATCCAGGGAGACGAGATTATTGTCTTCCTGGATTACGGGATGCTCATGGATGGCATGATGGGATGGACATGATGTCACTTCCCATTTCACCGCAGCTACACCGCAGCTAAAGCGCTTGAAATCCGGAAACATTTTGAATATTTCGGATTTCATGCGTTCCAATACAAGTGTATGGCGGCGAAATCGCTGTCATTACGCGAAATTAATGAACATGTTGCTATTTTTTTCCGCGAAGCTTTTTTTTTTTCGCGGAAAAAAAACGCAACATGTGTACTAAACATGCGGAATCAATTAAAACGTATAGAATGCTTAATGCTCGCGTTTTTTTCGCGGTTTAACCGCGGAAAATAGCAGAAAAACCGCGAAAAAAAACTCAACTATTCCTGATCGTGTGCACTTAGCCTAAGAGCTTTAACCCTTCAGCGTTAGTTTTTTCTTTTTTAAAAAAAAAAAAAACACGCTGTTCTAGTTGCTGACAGGTTTAACCTGCCATATACTGTGTGAGGACATGTCAGATCAGGGTCCAGGAGGTGCGGACCGTCTCCCAGATCCGCTACAGGATCAGCCTCGCGTATCTGACACGCAGACCTCGACGGCGTCAAGCGCAGCGGTCGGAGTGTCGTGATGTCAAAATGGAGGCCCTCACTCGTTCTATTGATGGCCTGTCTTGACCTTCTAGGTTATTGGGTGTCAGCTAGATCCTCTCATAGCAGGAAGCGACACAGGCCGGTGCCATCCTTCCCTTCAAACTCAGATGGCGAGATGTCCGATTCGGATAAGGAGGATCGGCAGGGACACTCTGCCTCTCTTTTGGACCGTACAGAGGCTTTTATTGGAGCCATGAGGGAGGCGTTACAGTTACCTGAGGAGGTAACTAGACGTCCTGGTAAGTCGGTCCGGATGTTTCAGGAGTCGCATAGGTCGCGATCAACATTACCATCTCTGGATGAGCTTAATGGGGCAGTGGAGAAGGAACGCCTGTGTCCAGATAAACGTTTTCAGAGGACACGGTTTGACGCTGTATCCGTGTACGACGGAGTTGATTGATAATTGGATTCCTTCTCCTGAAGTGGATGTCCCGTTATCCCAGCTTAGCAAATCCTCATTACTTCCTGTTAAAGGGAAGGCGAGTCTGCAGGATCCGCTGGACAGAAAAACGGAGATGGCAGCTAAATCCATCTACTAGGCGCGGGTCATGGATTCAGCTAGGGTCCATGTGTGCTTGTAAAGCTTCCCTAAGCTGGTTAGACCGTCTACGGACGGCGTGGCAAGATGGATCCTTACTATCCGAGGTAGATGGGCTTTTCAAGTTGTTGGAGGATACAGCCCGATATGGCAGTGATGCAGGTTTGGAACTGCGTCACTGCTGTCCAGGGCGCAATCCTCGGCGGTCACAGTCAGGAGAGCACTGTGGCTTAGACAGTGGACCGGGGACGCGGTTTCCAAGCAAGGTTTGCTATCTTTAGCTTACAAGCTGATTGCCAAAGCAGAGGCAAAAAGAAACGGCTTTACCGCAGCGAGAGCTGTGGCTTCTGCGTCTGGCAGGCCTAGTGTCGGTAATAGTCGCGGTCCTTTCGGACCAGGGGACGGTTCGGTAAGCCCTCTTGGGGATCGGGTCGTCCTATTTTTCAGGAAAAAAGAATGCCCAGAAATCCCGCATCCCTGGAAAACAGAGCTTCCACCGAGACAAGCGGGAAGCTGACAAAAAGCCAGCTAAGGCGGACTGACGCCAGGATCTCACTCGAGGGCTCTCGAGTGGGAGGTCGCCTGCTTCAATTCGAACTGATTTGGGTTCCCGCGTGTCGGACCCTGGGTGACGCGGGTTGTGTCAGCAGGCTATTTCATAGAGTTTCTTTCTCGACCCCCAGACAGTTTTTGCCAATCTCGCATTCCGTCAAAGCCCGAGCTTTCTGCCGCTCTACTGCGGGAGGTCGGTTCCCTTCTGCAGAAGGGTGTGGTGGTACCGGTTCCACTGGAGGACCGGGGAAGAGGGTTTATTCCAACCTCTTTGTAGTCCCCAAAAAGGACAAATTTCGCCCCATTCTGGATCTCAAAAGATTGAATCTGTATGTCCGCACCCGGAAATTCCGCATGGAGTCGCTTCGCTCCTTTTGTGGCGGCCCTGTCGCAGAACGATTTTTTGGTGTCAATCGACATTCGTGACGCTTATTTGCATGTTCCCGTTGGAAGGGTCCACCAAAGTTTCCTTCGTTTTGCCATAGGTCAGGACCACTACCAATTTGTGGCCCTGCCATTCGGGTTGGCCTCAGCACCCAAGTTTTTACAAAAATTCTGGCACCTCTCATGGCGATCCTTCGAAGACGGGGTTACGATTCTTCCCTACCTGGACGACCTTTTGATTGTGGCGTCCTCAAAGGAGAAGGCGGTGACGGCTCGCAATCTATCCCTTCAGCTCCTGAGGACTTCGGGTGGCTGGTCAATTGGGAGAAGTCGTCTCTGGAACCGATGCAGTCAATCCTGTTTTTGGGAATGCATTTCGACACGGTACGAGCAGTGGTGTCTCTGCCTCCAGACAAGCAAGCGAGTCTTCTTCGACATGTACAGGTTTGAAGTCTTCGACAGCAATGTCCCTTCGAAGGTGTATGCCCTTCTGGGTTTGATGGTGGCGTCGATGGAGGCAATTCAGTTTGCCCAATTTCATTCCAGGGCTCTCCAAAGGCTCATTTTGAACCGTTGGGATCGATCGCAGGTTTCACTGGATTGCAGTGTCATCATCTCCCACAGGGTGCGAGAGTCTCTAGGTTGGTGGTTACGTCCGGAAGTGTTATCCCTGGGGAAGTCCTTCTCCCTCCGAAGTGGTCGGTCATAACCACCGATGCCAGCCTGACGGGCTGGGGGGGGGGTGTCTGGAACGAAGAGTCTGTCCCTGCCGATCAACATTCTGGAATTGAGGGCAATTTTTCTTTGCCTCCAACACTGGATGGTCCCTTTAAGCGGTCTACCAGTCCGAGTGCAGACAGACAATGCGACGGCGGTTGCGTATATCAACCATCAGGAACGAGGAGCTTCAAGCTCATGATGGAGGTGTCTCGGATCCTGGTATGGGCCGAGGCCAGGGTGCCAGCCATCTCTGCGATTCACATTCCAGGAGTTCAGAATGTCACGGCGGACTTCCTCAGTCGCGAAAAGATGGATCCCGGAGAATCGAGTCTTCATCCGGAAATTTTTGCACTGCTGTGCTCCCGTTGGGGATCTCCCCAAGTGGATTTGATGGCATCCAGGGTCAATGCCAAGTTACCAACGTTCATGTCCAGGTACAAGGACCCGAAGGCTGTGGCGGTGGATGCTCTGGTGGCTCCGTGGGACCAATTCGAGCTAATATATGTGTTCCCGCCGATATCCTTACTTCCTCTGGTGTTGCGTCGGATCAGACTGGAGAGAGTCCCGGCTATGTTGATAGCCCAGATTGGTCAAGGAGGACGTGGTTCTCGACACTGGTGTCGCTTCTGGCAGCGCCTCCTCTTCCACTCCCTCTTCGCCCGGACCTGTTAACTCAAGGGCCCGTTCGCCATCCGGACCTGAAGTCTCTGCGTTTGACGGCGTGGCTCTTGAGACAAATTTCTTGACCCTTCAAGGTTTTTCAGCCAAAGTCATTGCCGCTCTGCGAGCTGCCAGAGGTCCGGCTATTACTAGGATTTATCACAAGTCTTGGGAAGCCTTTTCGTGGTGCTCGGGGTCTTCAAGGAACCCGAGGATTTTTTCCATTCCCAATCTGTTGGCCTTTTTTGCAATACAGGCTGGACAAGGATTTGGCAGTTAGCACTCTGAAGGGGCAGGTTTCTGCTCTGTCCTTGCTATTTCGGAAGGCTATCGTTTCGCGTAGGGACATACGCTCCTTTTTTCGCGGAGTAACCCGTCAGTTTCCGCCACGGAAGGCGTTTGTGTCTCCTTGGCGGCTCAATCTTGTTTTGGAGGCTCTTCAACATGGGCCTTTTGAGCCTATGGACTCTGTTAGTCTTTCTTTGCTCTCTTGGAAGGTTACCTTCCTAGTGGCGGTCACTTCTTTGAGAAGGTTTTCTGAGTTGGCGGCTCTTTCTTGCTCGCCCCCTTTTTCTGGATTTTCACCCGGATCGCGTAGTGCTTCGCACTCGGGGTGACTTTCTACCTAAGGTGGTGTCACAATTTCATGTTAACCAGGATATTGTGTTGCCCTCGCTCTGTCCGAGCCGAGGAATGCGAAGGAACGGGCCTTGCACACATTGGATTTAGTGCGGGCTTTGAAGTTCTATTTGCCTATTACTCAAAGTTTTCGGAAGTCGGATTCTCTGTTTGTGAGTCCAGCAGGTCGTCGACGTGGTCAACGAGCTTCCAAGGATTCTATAGCTCGTTGGATTCGGTCGGCCATTTTAGAGGCTTACCGACTTAAGAGCGAACCTTGCCGATTAAGATTCAAGCTCACTACACGAGGGCTGTGGGTTCATCGTGGGCCTTTCATCAAGGGGCCTCGGCAGCTCAGCTCTGCAGGGCGGCGAACTGGCGCTCCGTCCACACGTTTACAAAATTTTATAAGGTGGACGTCAGTGCTTCCGCTAATGCGGCCTTAGGACGTAGGGTCCTGCAGGCGACTATAGTTTAAAGTTCTTGTGAACTTGTATTTAGCGCTAGTTGCGCATTTAACTAGGTTGTTGGGAATCTGCCTCTGTTGGTTTTTTGCCCACCCTTATTTTTTGGACTGCTTTGGGACGTCCCACTAGTAATGACTGTGTCTCCCTTCCTTCATCTGCTGCTGAAAGACGGATTTTTGGTAAGAACTTACCTGTAAAATCCTTTTCAGCGAAGAAGGAAGGGAGACACAGATCCCTCCCATGGCAGAAGTGTGTTGTTGTGTTTTCAGATGAAAACCCTTCTCTGATAGCGATTATCTGGGCTGAGGTCGACGCGCTAAGGCTCTGTTCCAGCATTGCCAGCTCATCGCAGTGGTCAGGTTCAGTGAGTAGTACCTGGGACTGTGTGGTTTTTTCTGTTATATGGATAACCTATCTTGTTCTCTCTCTGAAGTTCTTCAGAAGGGGTTTATGTTGCTACGCTGGTGATATTTGCTCTTCCCTTAGCTTGTGTATGGACTGGAGAGCTGGAGTAGGAGGAGCCCAAGCTGGAGGGGCCGGTCAACACTCTTTTTAATCTGAGGTGTTCTATCCTGTGTGGGCTCCGCCTACCCACTAGTAATGACTGTGTCTCCCTTCCTTCTTCGCTGAAAAGGATTTTACAGGTAAGTTCTTACCAAAATCCGTCTTTCCACAGCGCCGTTAATTAACGGCGCTGTGGTTTAAGTACCCTTAATGACCGCCGTTAAAAGGCGTATCGGCGGTCGTTAAGGGGTTAACCCCTTAACGACCGCCGAAACTCCTTTTAACAGCGGTAGTTAAGGGGACTTAAACCACAGCACAGTTAATTAACGGCGCTGTGGAAAAAGTGAATAGCGCCCCCCAGTGGCGCATTTTCTCCGATTTCCCCCCCCCCCCCAAAAAAAAAACTTCCCGGTGGTCCTCGGGCCCTCCTTCATCCTCCTGTGGGCGCCGCCATCTTCCGGCCAGAATCCGGCAACAATAGGAAGATTTTTCCTATTGGTTATTTTGGTCACTGTGATTAGACGCTATCGCAGTGATCAAAATAAAAAAAAATATTAAATAAACCCTGTTGTGAATGGGTTTGAGATGAGTTCTGAGCAGAGGCTCCCTCTGGTGGTTACAAGCGGTGCTAGTCTGTCCAGTGAAGATTGTGAGGACTGGGAATCAGGTGTTACTGATTGGTCTTATATAAGGGAGTCACCTTCCCATCAGGGTTGCCGGTGATCAATTGTTCTGGTCTGGATCCTTTATTCCTGTTTCCCTTGTAGCCTGCTGTGTCGTGTCTGCATCTCCTGCTAACAGATAAGACATTTTCTTCTTTTGTGTTTGTGCTATATTTTTGCATTTTGTCCTGCACTTCTGTGGGGGCCTTCAGGGTCCCCTCCGGGGGCTTCTGCCCTCTCAGTTTTGTTCAGCCACTGATGTTTGTACTTTTGCTTTTTCCAGTTTTTTCAGTGGCTGCTGTTTTGATTTTGTTACACCAGAGAACTAATTTAGGTGGAAGAGGTCGTGTGATCTCAGGTGTTTTTGAAATTAATAGAGTTGGTGCCTTTCAGGGTTTTCTGGGATTGCAGTAAGTACCCTTCCTATCCTTTTCTATTTAGTTAGTTTGGGCCCCAGCGTTTGCTCATTCTATTTTCTTTCTGTGTCAGTATTTCATCTTGTCTAACCGCCATTACATGTTTGGGGGCTTTCTATTATCTTTGGGGTTCTGCTCCGGGGCAGATAGCTTTCCTATTTCTATCTTTAGGTGTAGTTAGTTTCTCAGCTGTGACGAGGCGTCTAGGACCAACGTAGGAACGCTCCACGGCTGCCTCTAGTTGTGGTGGTTAGTCAGGGTACTGCAATCTCATAGATTCCAACTGCTCTGGTGTATTGCCTTTTTTACCTGCACTCCTCAGCTACCGAAACATAACAGTATCACCGGCCTAAAAATTGAAAATTGTATGGTACTCACAGAAGGGAAAAAATATTGTGAAAGAAAAAAGGTTGTCAGAGTTGTCAGAGATATTTTTCTGTTTGTTGCATTTTTTTTTTTTTTCCCTCTGTATCTCTGGGTGCTGGGGAGGATCTTTTCTCTCAATGGAGTTTGCACAGTTGTCTGGCCGTGTGGATCAGCTTGCCACTGAGGTTCGGAGTATTGCTATCTATCTTGCTGGGTTGCCTGTTGTGGAACCTAGGATTCCCATGCCAGATTTGTTTTTAGGGGATCGAGCTAAGTTTCAGAATTTCAAAAATAATTGTAAATTGTTTTTTGCCTTAAAATCTAAGTCCTCAGGGGAAAGCAGCGCAGCAGGTTCAAATTATCATCTCTCTCCTGCGCGGCGATCCTCAGGATTGGGCTTTTTCCCTGATACCTGGGATCCTGTTTTGAGTGATGTTGATGCGTTTTTTCAGGCCTTGGGGTTATTGTACGATGAGCCTAATGTCACTGATCAAGCTGAAAAAGCCTTGTTGGCATTAAATCAGGGGCTTGATGACGCTGAGTTATACTGTCAGAGATTCCGTAGGTGGGCAGTCCTGACCAAATGGAATGACGACGCTTTGGCAGCCCTTTTCCGGAAGGGTCTGTCTGATAATGTAAAGGATGTTATGGTGGGATTCCCTGTTCCCTTTGGTCTCAATGACTCTGTCATTAGCGATTCAAATTGACAGACGTTTGCGTGAGCGGAGAAGTATGCGTGGAATGGTGTTGCCTTGTGAACCAGCTTCTGAACCCCTGCAGTGTGATAGAGTGGTGTCTGGGGCACAGCGTCATGAGTTTCGAAAGCGCAATGGGTTATGTTCAGGGTGGATTTGATTTAAATCAAACTGATTTAAATCACGATTTAAATCACGATTTAAATCACTAGTCAGTAAGGCTTGATTTAAATCAGTGATTTAAATCAAAGTTTCTACCAGACCGGTATATCTAATTTCATCATGTGCGATACGCCCCAGACCGGTGTATCTAATTTCATCATGCGCGATATGCCCCAGACCGGTGTATCTAATCCCATAATGCGATACACTACACTCAGCCCTGTATCTAGATACATGCAGTGTGTCATGTGCTGTGAATAATCCCAGTGTGTGATACTCTCCACGTATCTGTGCTCAGTTTATAATACAGCGAGCAGCATGAACTAACAGAATAGATGCTGCCGGTCGTCCTCAGTGACAGCCTACTTGTCAGTATCACTGGCAGTCCCCAACAAAATGGCTCCGCTCTGTGAGCCTAAACTACATCCTCTGTTATTACAAACACCTAGTAACGGAGGAGAGAAGTCACACGTGATCAGACCCCGCCTGCATTTACTACTGTCGCAATACGAGCTAGCAGTTTATATTTCAGCAGCTGCTCTGCCTAGTGTTTAAAAGTGGAAATACCAAACATTTTACAATTATTTTTCAGATTTTATTTCTCGGCCTGCTGCCATTATAAGGAAAGAATGTAATAAACCTCAGATCGTACACACAAACAGATCCAGACTTGTTTGTCTGTGGCTATGCTGCAGTATTGTGCTCAAAGTTTCACTTTCATTTTCTTGTCTGCTTGCCCTTCCTCCTCCTCACACTTAGATTCACATTCTTCTTGTGTTGTGCAGATCTATTCCACTCCAAACAATTAGAAACATATTGTCTAACTTCTTGGACTTGGCACTGAAGGGGTTGATTCTGTATTCATAGGTTTGTAGAACAATAGGATTAAGGTCTTTTTCTCAACTCTGTTCATGTTGTAACATTTTTGCCGTGAAGAAGAGGCTGGGACCTCTGCGGAGTCAAATTCAGTTTTGAGAACTGAGTAAATAAAGCGAGCGTCTGTGATAATATAGGAGAGAAACTGCCCACTAATCCTACAGAAAAAACCTCTGGAAGAGCATGGCATTGTGAATGTTACACATATACAGCCTTTATTCTACTGAGTTAAACAACTCAGCTTTATCTCATGATGGAAGAACCTTTGGATGGTAAAATATTTTCCTCAAAAAGCAGTTTATTGAAAAAAATCCGATTTAAATCAAAAAAATCCGATTTTTTTGATTTTTTTTAAAAAAATCATTGATTTTTATCCACCCTGGTTATGTTTCTACTGTGGTGATGCCTCTCATGCTATTTCAGTCTGCCCTAAGCGGGAAAGACGTTTTGCACGCTCAGTTGTCTTGGGTAGTGTTCAGACTAAGTTTTTATTAACTGTCACTCTGATATGCTCTCTGTCCTCATTTTCTGCTCAGGCTTTCGTTGATTCTGGAGCAGCTATTAACCTGATGGATTATGATTTTGCTAAACGTTGTGGATTTCCCTTGATACCCCTACAGAAGTCTATTCCCCTACTGGGGATCGATTCTACCCCTTTGGCTGAGAATAAACCCCAGTTTTCTACTCAGGTGATAATGAGGGTTGAACCTGATCACCAGGAGTGCTGCAAATTTTTGGTTCTGTATAATCTGCATGACATTATCGTGCTGGGTTTTCCTTGGTTACAGTCTCATAATCCTGTTTTGGATTGGAAATCTGTGTCTGTAACCAGTTGGGGCCGCCAATGTGTTAATACCAACACTCCTGTTTTTTCTGCCTCCCCCCAGGCTCAGGATGTTCCTGACTTTTTGATTGATTTTTCTGATGTGTTTAGCGAAAGTAAATCTGCATCCTTGCCTCCCCATAGGAGCTATGACTGCGCTATTGAATTAGTGCCGGGTAGTAAATTCCCTAAAGGTCGCCTTTTTAACTTGTCTGTACCTGAACATGACGCTATGCGGTCTTATATCAAGGAATCATTGGAGAAGGGTCATATCAGACCATCCTCTTCACCCTTAGGTGCCGATTTTTTCTTTGTGGCCAAAAAGGATGGTTCATTAAGGCCGTGTATTGATTATCGTCTCTTGAACAATATTACTGTGAAATATCAATACCCGTTACCCTTGATTTCTGACCTGTTTTCCAGGGTGAAAAACGCTACTTGGTTTACCAATCTTGACCTCAGGGGGGCGTATAACCTTATTCGCATTAAGCACGGGGATGAATGGAAGACGGCATTCAATACCCTGAAGGCATTTTGAGTACCTGGTGATGCCCTTTGGCTCACTAATGCTCCTTCCGTCTTCCAGTCCTTCATGAATGACATTTTCAGGGATTTTGTGGACAAATTTCTGATTGTTTATTTGGATGATATCTTGATTTTTTTCTAATGACTGGGACTCTCATGTGAAACATGTTCGAAATGTATTCCAGATTTTGAGAGAGAATGCTCTGTATGTGAAGGGATCAAAGTGTCTTTTTGGCGTACAGAGGATCTCATTTCTGGGATTCATTTTGTCCCCATCTGTTATTGAAATGGACCCGGTCAAGGTTCAGGCCATCTGTGATTGGGTCCAACCTACTTCATTAAAGGCTCTTCAGAGATTTTTGGGTTTTGCCAATTTTTATCGTAAATTGATTGGTAATTTCTCGGTTATTGTTAAACCATTAACTGATTTGACCAGAAAGGGTTCTGATGTGGTGAATTGGCCTCCTGAGGCAGTCTCTGCATTTCAGGAACTTAAGCAGAGATTCACTTCTGCTCCTGTTCTACGGCAGCCTGATGTTTCTCTGCCATTTCAGGTGGAGGTTGATGCCTCTGAAATTGGGGCAGGTGCCGTTTTGTCCCAAAAAGATCCAGAGACCTCTAAAAGTAACCCTTGTGCCTTTTTCTCTCGAAAATTTTCTCCTACTGAACGTAATTATGACGTGGGTAATCGGGAGTTATTGGCCATGAAGTGGGCTTTTGAAGAGTGGAGACATTGGCTGGAGGGAGCCAAACATCAGGTGGTGGTCCTTACGGACCATAAGAATCTGGTCTATCTGGAATCTGCCAAGCGACTCAATCCTAGACAGGCCAGGTGGGCCTTGTTTTTCACACGTTTTAATTTTGTGGTTTTCTTTCTTCCTGGCACTAAGAATGTTAAGGCGGATGCGCTCTCGAGGAGTTTCCTTGCGGACTCTCCTGAGTTATCTGATCCTTCTGTTATTTTGAAAGAGGGTGTAGTTCTTTCCGCCATCTCGCCCAATTTGAGACTTGCTCTGGAGGGGTGTCAGGAGGATAGGCCCGAGCGCTGCCCTGTTGGAAAATTGTTTGTCCCGGACCAGTGGAAAAAGAGTGTGATGTCTGAGATTCATTGTTCCGCATTGGCTGGGCATCCCGGAATTTTTGGTACCAGAGACTTGGTTAGTCGGTCCTTTTGGTGGCCTACCTTGTCTCGTGATGTCAGGGAATTTGTGCAGTCCTGCGGGACTTGCTCTCGCTCCAAGCCTTGCTCTCGCTCTAGTGGTTTGTTGATGCCATTGCCTGTGCCCAAGAGACCATGGACCCATATCTCTATGGATTTCATTTCCGACCTTCTTGTTTCTCAGAGAATGACCACCATCTGGGTAATTTGTGATAGGTTTTCCAAAATGATACATCTTGTGCCATTACCTAAGTTGCCTTCCTCCTCTGAATTGGAGCCGTTGTTCCTTCAGCACGTGGTTCGGTTACACGGCATTCCTGAGAACATTGTGTCTGACAGAGGAGTCCAGTTTGTTTCCAGATTTTGGAGGACTTGTTGTTCTAAACTGGGTGTTCAATTGTCTTTCTCCTCTGCATTTCATCCTCAGACCAATGGTCAAACTGAGAGAACAAACCAGACATTGGAGACTTATCTAAGATGCTTTGTGTCTGCTGATCAGGATGACTGGGTCTCTTTTTCAGCTGCAGATGGAAGGAAGAGAGCCACAGTATTCATTACTGATGGTAGGCGGAGCCCCAGATCAGGATGTCACCTCAGATCAAAAGAGTGCTGACTGGCTGGCCCCTCCAGCTCGGGCTCCTCCTACTCAGCTCCAGTCTAAGATTTGAGGTCCAGAGGATGGTCGCTGCTAATGCAGCTCCTCAGAAGATTTTATTATTTTATATTCGGACAGGAGACTTGGATCACTAGTTGGTCTAGAGGTCTCAGGGGTACCAGCGCTGCTGTACCCAACCTCTCCCTTGGCGGATCTGTATTTACTCAAAGTCCCTGCAGAATCCTTGCCGGCCCTGGGGGATGAGGAGAGCTTCCTGGCGGGACGCAAACCACACGTGCGGTCACTGCGTTCCTCGCCCTGGGGGGAAGCATGGGCACAGCGCCAGAAACCCCTGAGGGTCCCTGTGGCGCCTTGGCTGGTGAGTACTCCACACAAATTTTTGATTATAATTATGTGTGAGTGCTTTAGCGCCTGAATGAGCAGCGCTTTTACTTGTATGTCAGTATGCTTCAGCGCTGCTGTGACAGCGCTACTACATGTATGTCAGTATGCTTCAGCGCTGCTGTGACAGCGCTGTTACAAGTAGATGTGGTGATTTTTTGTCCGCAGGCAGATACCTGCAGGACAGAGAGGGAGCAGGAGCGGGGGAGTTCGCGCTCAATATTCGAGCTGGGGGGGGCGTGGCCTAAATATTCCCGGTCTTCTGAGCAGGAAGACGCGCGCTCTGGCGTTTCTCCTGCGACTCCCTCACTGTGGCGGCCATTACACAGGCTCCTGGGCTCCTCAGACCGCTCCTCTCCTCATAAGACACCACGGCCAGCTGGGTGAGTGCTGATTCCTCACCCCGCAGCGCAGCGATCGCTATCCTGCAGCTGCAGTCTCATCAGAGACATAAAAATTGGCTGGGGCTCACAAATATATATATTGTGGTGAGTTTGCAATATTAACCCCTCTGAGGGTTATTTCTACCAGCTAAATTTTTTGACTGAATACCGCTGGGGTAACCCTGCTTGGTGGAGCGTTAACCCTTCAGCGTTTAAAAAAAAAAAAAACCGCATAGTTTTTGCTGGTATTACCGCTTTGACCTGCTCATACAGGTGAGACATGTCTGAACAGAGTTCAGATGCCGCGGATCACGTCCCAGTGCCATTGCGGCAATCAGATACGCAGGCCTCCACAGCGTCTAGCGCTGCGGTCGACAGCGGTGGAAAATTGGACGATATCGCTCGATCGATCAACAACTTGTCTGACCTTTTAGGTCAATATGTGTCTGCTAATTCCTCTCAGAGGAAGCGACGCAGGCCGTTACCGGCCTCTACACGGAGCGAGTCAGATGTATCTGATATTGGGCAGAGTTCCCCTTTAAATTCGGATGGAGAAATATCCGATTCAGATGCGGACGAGCCGCAGGGGCGTTCCTCTATGGCGAAGCGTACGGAGGCATTGATTGAAGCCATGAGAGATATATTACAGTTACCGGAGGAGGTAACTAGTCGTCCTGGTAAATCAGCACGCATGTTCCAGGAGTCCCGTGCTTCGCGTACAACATTGCCAGCTCTGGATGAGCTTAATAGTGTAATAGAGGAGGAACGTCTATGTCCAGATAAGCGTTTTCATGGAACGCATTTCTTTGATACACTTTATCCTTGCTCTGCGGAGTTAAAGGCTAATTGGACTTCTGCTCCTGAAGTGGATGTGTCTTTATCTCAGCTTAGTAAATCCTCACTACTCCCTATTAAGGGAAAAGCGAGCTTACAGGAGCCTTTGGATAGAAAGGCAGAATTGGCGGCAAAAGCAAGCTATGAGGCTGCGGGTCATGGATTTCGAGCAGTGCTAGGATCCATGTGTGCTGCTAGAGCTTCTCTAAGCTGGTTGGCACGTCTGAAGACGGAGTTGCAAAATGAATCTCCGTTATCTGAGATACGGGAAACTTGTGAATGGTTAGAAACGGCAGCCTGTTATATCTTTGATGCCGGTCTGGATACGGCATCTCTGCTGGCCAAAGCGCAAGCTTCAGCGGTCACAGTCAGAAGAGCTTTATGGCTCAGACAGTGGGCCGGGGACGCAGTTTCCAAACAAGGGTTGTTGGCCTTACCTTACAAGGGTGGCCATCTTTTTGGATCCGACCTCACAGAGCTGATTTCCAAGGCTAAGGCGAAGGAATCAGCATTACCACAGCGTAGGGCCATGGCCTCGGTGTCCAGTAAGCCTGGTGTCTATAGTGGTCGGCGGTCCTTTCGGGGCCGAGGACGATCTAGTCACTCCTCGTGGGGATCGGGTCGTCCTTCCTTCTCAGGAAAGAAATCCTCTCAGAAAACTCGTACTCCCTGGAAGCAGAGTTTCCGCCAGGACAAGCGGGAACTTGACAAGAAGCCCGCAAAGTCGGATTGACGCCAGGGGTCCACTCGAGGATTCTCGAGTGGGGGGTCGCCTGCTTCTTTTCAAGGAGACTTGGATGGCTCGCGTTCCAGATTCCTGGGTAACGCGGATAGTGTCGGCAGGCTATTTCATAGAGTTTGCTTCTCGACCCCCAAATGTTTTTTGTCAATCTCACGTTCCGTCGGAACCCGAGCTTGTTGTCGCTCTACAGCGAGAGGTCGAATCTCTGCTACAAAAGGGTGTAGTGATACCGGTTCCGTCAGAGGACTGAGGGAAAGGTTTTTATTCCAACCTTTTTATAGTTCCCAAAAAGGAGAACAAATTTCGCCCGATTCTGGATCTCAAGCGATTAAACCGGCATGTCCATGCCCGGAAATTTCGCATGGAGTCGCTTCGTTCCGTTGTGGCAGCTCTGTCACAGAACGATTTTCTGGTGTCAATCGACATTCGCGACGCCTATTTGCATATTCCCATCGGAAAGGCTCATCAGCGCTTTCTTCGATTTGCCATAGGTCAGAATCATTACCAGTTCGTGGCTCTGCCGTTCGGCTTAGCCTCAGCGCCAAGGGTCTTTACAAAAATTCTGGCGCCCCTCATGGCAATCCTTCGAAGACAGGGGATTACGATTCTCCCTTATCTGGACGATCTTTTGATCATGGCTTCCTCGGAGGAGGAGGCGTTGACGGCTCGGGATTTGTCTCTTCAGTTTCTGAAGGACTTCGGTTGGCTGGTCAATTGGGAGAAGTCATCCCTGGAACCATCGAGGACAATCCTCTTTTTGGGAATGCATCTCGACACGTTTCGGTCGGTAGTTTCCCTACCACCAGACAAACAGTCATGTCTTCTTCGACATGTACAGATTATGAAATCCTCAACGGCAATGTCCCTACGGAAGTGTATGCGTCTTCTGGGACTGATGGTGGCGTCCATGGAGGCAATTCCTTTTGCCCAGTTCCATTCCAGGACTCTCCAAAGGTTCATCTTGAGTCGATGGAACCAGTCGCAATCGCTGGATTGCAGTGTCACCATTTCTCGCGCGGTGCGGGATTCTCTAGAATGGTGGTTACGTCCAGGGGCATTCTCCCTGGGGAAGTCTTTCCTCCCTCCGAAGTGGTCAGTCATAACCACCGATGCCAGCCTGACGGGCTGGGGGGTGTTTTGGAACAATCTCTGGATTCAGGGGTATGGTCATCGGAAGAGTCTTTTCTTCCGATCAACATCCTGGAATTGAGGGCGATTTTCCTTTGCCTCCAACATTGGACGGTCCCTTTGAGCGGTCTGCCAGTCCGAGTGCAGACAGACAATGCGACGGCTGTCGCGTATATCAATCACCAAGGTGGGACAAGGAGTTCCAGACTCATGGTAGAGGTGTCCCCGAATTCTGATTTGGGCAGAGGCCAGTGTACCAGCCATTTCGGCGATTCACATTCCAGGGGTTCAGAATATTACAGCGGACTTTCTCAGTCGCAGAAGGATGGATCCCGGGGAATGGAGCCTTCACCCGGAAGTTTTTGCACTACTGTGCTCTCGCTGGGGAACCCCCCAAGTGGATTTGATGGCATCCAGGTCCAATGCCAAGTTACCGACATTCATGTCCAGGTACAAGGACCCGAAGGCGGTGGCGGTGGATGCTCTAGTGGCTCAGTGGGATCAGTTCGAGCTGATCTATGTATTCCCGCCGATATCCTTACTTCCTCTAGTACTGCGTCGGATCAGACTAGAGAGAATTCCAGCTATTTTGATAGCTCCAGACTGGCCAAGAAGGGTGTGGTTCTCGACAATAATGTCGCTGTTGGCGGCACCTCCTTTTCCACTCCCTCTTCAACCGGACTTGTTGACTCAGGGGCCCGTTTGTCATCCGGACTTGATGTCCCTGCGTTTGACGGCGTGGCTCTTGAGACCGAAATCTTGACCCGTAGAGGTTTCTCAGCCGAGGTCATTGCTACCCTTCGTGCTGCAAGATGTCCGGCTACTACTAGGATTTACCACAAAATTTGGGAAACCTTCTTTTCGTGGTGTTTGGGGTCCTCTCGGAACCCGAGAAAATTTTCCATTCCCAACCTGTTGGCTTTTCTGCAGCATGGGCTAGACAAGGGTTTGGCAGTCAGCACTCTGAAAGGTCAGATTTCTGCTCTGTCTTTATTGTTCCGGAGAACCATTGCTTCAAATAGAGACGTGCTCTCCTTTTTCCGAGGTATATCTCGTAAGTTTCCGCCGCGGAAGGCACCCGTGTCTCCTTGGCGGCTCAACCTTGTTTTGGAGGCTCTTCAGCATAAACCTTTTGAGCCTATGGTTTCTGCTAGCCTTTCTTTACTTTCTTGGAAGGTGGCTTTCCTTGTTGCAGTCACTTCCTTGAGGAGAGTTTCTGAGTTGGCAGCTCTTTCTTGTTCGCCTCCTTTTCTGGAGTTTTTTCCGGATCGTGTAGTGCTTCGCACTCGGGGTGATTTTTTGCCTAAAGTGGTGTCACAATTTCATGTTAACCAGGATATTGTGTTGCCTTCACTCTGTCCGGATCCGAAGAATGCGAAAGAGCGAGATTTACACACATTGGATTTAGTGCGGGCCTTGAAGTTTTATCTATCTATTACTCAAGGTTTTCGTAAGACGGACTCCCTGTTTGTGGTTCCAGCAGGTCGTCGGCGTGGTCAACGAGCTTCCAAGGATTCTATAGCTCGTTGGATCCGGTCAGCTATTTTGGAGGCTTACCGCCTTCGGGGTGAATCTTGCCCGATTAAGATTCGAGCCCATTCCACGAGAGCTGTGGCCTCATCGTGGGCTTTTCATCAAGGTGCCTCGGCAGTGCAGCTCTGCCGAGCGGCAACTTGGCGCTCTGTCCACACGTTTACAAGGTTTTATAAAGTGGACGTCAGTGCTTCCGCTGATGCAGCCCTCGGACGTAGGTCCTGCAGGCAGCTGTAGTTTAAAGTTCTGGATGAACTTGTGTTTAGCGCTGGTTGCGCTTTGTTGTTAAGGTTGTTGGGTTTCTGCCTTTTGTTGGTTTTTCCCACCCTTATTTTTGAACTGCTTTGGGACGTCCCATCAGTAATGAATACTGTGGCTCTCTTCCTTCCATCTGCAGCTGAAACACGGATTTTGGTAAAAACTTACCTGTAAAATCCTTTTCAGCGAAGGAAGGAAGAGAGACACAGCACCCTCCCAAGGCAGAAGTGTGTTGATGTTTTCAGATGCAGCGCGACCCTTATCTGATAGCGATTATCTGGGCTGAGGTCAGCGCGCTAAGGCTCTGTTCCAGCATCGCCAGCTCATCGCAGTAGTCAGGTTCCGTGAGTAGTACCTGGAACTCTGTGGTTTTTGGCTTTCTTTGCATGCATAACCTGTATCCTTGTGTTTTTTCTCTGAAGTTCCTTCAGAAGGGGTTATGTTGCTCCACTGGTGATCTTGGCTCTTTTCCTAAAAGCTTTGGTACGACTGGAGCTGAGTAGGAGGAGCCCGAGCTGGAGGGGCCAGCCAGTCAGCACTCTTTTGATCTGAGGTGACATCCTGATCTGGGGCTCCGCCTACCATCAGTAATGAATACTGTGTCTCTCTTCCTTCCTTCGCTGAAAAGGATTTTACAGGTAAGTTTTTACCAAAATCCGTGTTTTGCCTTTGGCTGAGTTTGCTCTTAATAATAGGGCTAGCTCTGCCACTTTGATGTCTCCATTTTTTTGCAATTCTGGGTTTCACCCTCGATTTTCTTGAGGACAGACGGAGGCTTCTGTCTGTCCAGGTGTTGACTCTGTTGTGGAGCGTATGCAACAGATTTGGGACCAGGTAGTGGAGAGGTTGTCCCTCTCTCAGGAGAGGGCCCAGTGGTTTGCTAACCGGCATAGGACTGATGGTCCTCGGTTTAAAGTGGGGGACTTGGTCTGGTTGTCCTCAAAGAATATTCCTATGAGAGTAGCATCTCCTAAATTTAAGCCTAGGTTCATTGGACCTTATAAGATCATGGAGATTATTAATCCTGTTTCTTTTCGTTTGCTTCTTCCAGGGACATTTAAGATCCATAACGTGTTCCACAAGTCCTTGTTGAAGAGGTTTGTTGAGCCAGTGGTTCCTGCTGCTGTGCCTCCTGACCCTGTTTTGGTTGAGGGCAATCTGGAGTATGTGGTTGAGAAAATATTAGATTCTCGTTTTTCTAGACGGAAACTCCAGTATTTGGTTAAATGGAGAGGTTATGGTCATGAAGACAATTCTTGGGTGTTTGCTTCGGACATCCATGCTAGGAGACTTATCCGTGCGTATCATAGAACTCATCCTGACCGACCTGGTTGCTCAAATGAGGGTTCGGTGACCCCTCCTCAAGGGGGGGGTACTGTTGTGAATGGGTTTGAGATGAGTTCTGAGCAGAGGCTCCCTCTGGTGGTTACAAGCGGTGCTAGTCTGTCCAGTGAAGATTGTGAGGACTGGGAATCAGGTGTTACTGATTGGTCTTATATAAGGGATTCACCTTCCATCAGGGTTGCCGGTGATCAATTGTTCTGGTCTGGATCCTTTATTCCTGTTTCCCTTGTAGCCTGCTGTGTCGTGTCTGCATCTCCTGCTAACAGATAAGACATTTTCTTCTTTTGTGTTTGTGCTATATTTTTTGCATTTTGTCCTGCACTTCTGTGGGGGCCTTCAGGGTCCCCTCCGGGGGCTTCTGCCCTCTCAGTTTTGTTCAGCCACTGATGTTTGTACTTTTGCTTTTTCCAGTTTTTTCAGTGGCTGCTGTTTTGATTTTGTTACACCAGAGAACTAATTTAGGTGGAAGAGGTCGTGTGATCTCAGGTGTTTTTGAAATTAGTAGAGTTGGTGCCTTTCAGGGTTTTCTGGGATTGCAGTAAGTACCCTTCCTATCCTTTTCTATTTAGTTAGTTTGGGCCCCAGCGTTTGCTCATACTATTTTCTTTCTGTGTCAGTATTTCATCTTGTCTAACCGCCATTACATGTTTGGGGGCTTTCTATTATCTTTGGGGTTCTGCTCCGGGGCAGATAGCTTTCCTATTTCTATCTTTAGGTGTAGTTAGTTTCTCAGGCTGTGACGAGGCGTCTAGGACCAACGTAGGAACGCTCCACGGCTGCCTCTAGTTGTGGTGGTTAGTCAGGGTACTGCAATCTCATAGATTCCAACTGCTCTGGTGTATTGCCTTTTTTACCTGCACTCCTCAGCTACCGAAACATAACAAAACCCCCCCTTTATCACCTCCTTAGTTAGGGTGAGTGGGTCAGAGTCATTGACCTGGACGCTTAGGGGTTTTGCTAGTGTCCTACACCTCAGGCCATAGGTCTGGACAAAGTGAGTATCCACCAAATTGACTCCTGCTCCACTGTCCAAAAGCATTGGTATTCCCTCAGTTACCGCACCAACCCCCACTTCAGCAGACAGGGTACACTGAGGGGAAGAAATGGAGGAAATATACTCGTCTCCCTCCACACGACCAGGGGGACGCGGCTTCTTAGCTGGTACAGGTATCTTGGCACGAGCTGGGCAGACACCTACGAAATGACCAGTCTGCCCACAGTAAAAACATGCCCCCACACCATGACGAACCGCAAGCAATCCTGTTTGGGAACTAAGTCCTCCCACCTGCATGGGTTCGTCTACTTGCACAAGTGTGTCTTCCTCTCTAGCAAGGACTACAGGAGCCACATTTGGTGTATGCCTCTCCCTCAAGTGTCTAACCACCCGGATGTTAAGGAACAATGACCTGGAGGCGGCGTACTGCACCAGAGTATCCTGCAACCTTGGAGATAGACCATGCATAACAGGGCAGAGTCATTCCACTGTGTGTCAGTGGCCCTCCTCCTGAACTCTGAGCAGTACTCCTCAGGCTGTCGGCCCCCCTGCTTGATATTACGGAGTTGGGATTCCGCCAGGGAGACGCCATCAGGATCTCCATACACCAGAGCCGCGAAATACTCGTTCACTGACCGTAGAGATGGTTAATCGTTCGGCATGGAGAAGGCCCAGGATTGGGGATCACCTTTAAGAAGAGATATGATGATTTCCTCCCGTTGTTCCTCGCTCCCTGTTGAACGAGGGGGGAGCCTCAAGTACAACTTGCAGGCCTCCTAAAAAAAAACAAAAATGTTTCTCTCCCTCCAGAAAACCTGTCAGGGAAAGATATCTTGGGTTCTGGTTGAGCCTGCACCTGAGCCAAGGCACAGCACCTCAACAACTTTTGTAGCACCACCTCACCAATCAGACCTTAAGCTCATCGGTGAGGGTCTGAAGCAATTGGGCAAAGGCCTGCATTTGGGCCATGGCTCACCAGAGAGAAAAAAAAAGCGGTTGGTGATAATGTCACAAAATGACTGTACTGGTATGACGCCACCCGACGGTTGGTCGGTCACCAGACGGCAAAACACACAAGGGAACATCGGGAAAGACTGCCGATACGCCTTTTAACGGCGGTCCTTACGGGTACTTAAACCACGGCGCTGTGGAAAAAGTGTATAGCGCCCCCCACAGTCGGATTTTCTCCGGGGTCTCGGCTACCTGAGGTAGCCGAGACCCAGAGAACATGAATCGGTTCGGTTTTACCGACCTCGGTGTTGCAATCGCCAATATTAACCCTATAACGGCGATCGCAAAAAAAAATCTGATGTGCCATTTAATTTCTCTCACCTCTAATGTGATCGGACATCAGAGGAGAGAAATTGGGTCCCCGAACTACCCTTTGTGACCCCTGGTGGTCTTAGGGCCCTCCTGTGTCCCCCGGTGCCGCCGCCATGCTCCAATGGCGAGAAAATAGCGGGCGCGAGGTGTCAGTATTTACCTACCCCGGTGTTGCGATTGCCGTTATAACACTCTAATGGCGACCGCAAAAAAAAGAAAAATTCTCTCCCTCTGATGTGATCGCACATCAGAGGGGTGAGAATTAGGGTCGCCGATCATCCCCCCCCCCCTCCCGGTACCTGAGGTCCCCATGCAGATGTCCCCTGGTCCTCTAGCCCCCCTCCTTCCTCTGGCAGCAAGAAAATGGCGGGCGCATGCGCAGTGCGCCCGCCAAGATCTGCCTGCCTTCACCTAGCAACCAAGGATAATTTTCTCATTAGCTGCTGGGTTTTGATTACTGTGGTAGACCCTATCACAGTGATCAAAACCCCCAATATTTGTAAATATGGCAGCACTTGTGCTGCGGTTTCTCTCTTCTCTCCTTGTAGTTGTTCTGGGAGAGAATAGAGATAGAATACAGTCCAAGCGCTGCTGTGACAGTGAAAATAAAACACTCCAGCGTCCGCAATCGTCCTTTTTAGGACGTTATCCCGTGTCCGCAAGCGTCCTTTTTAGGACGTTATCCCGTGTCCGCAAGCGTCCTTTCAGCTGCAGATGGAAGGAAGAGAGCCACAGTAATTCATTACTGATGGGTAGGCAGAGCCCCAGACCAGGATGTCACCTCAGATCAAAAGAGTGCTGACTGGCTGGCCCCTCCAGCTCGGGCTCCTCCTACTCAGCTCCAGTCTAAGATTTGAGGTCCAGAGGATGGTCGCTGCTAATGCAGCTCCTCAGAAGATTTTATTATTTTACATTCGGACAAGAGACTTGGATCACTAGTTGGTCTAGAGGTCTCAGGGGTACCAGCGCTGCTGTACCCCAACCTCTCCCTTGGCGGATCTGTATTTACTCAAAGTCCCTGCAGAATCCTTGCCGGCCCTGGGGGATGAGGAGAGCTTCCCTGGCGGGGACGCAAACCACACGTGCGGTCACTGCGTCCCTCGCCCTGGGGGGAAGCATGGGCACAGCGCCAGAAACCCCTGAGGGTCCCTGTGGCGCCTTGGCTGGTGAGTACTCCACACAAAATTTTATTATTAATGTGTGAGTGTTTTAGCGTCTGATGGCAGCGCTATTACATGTATATCAGTATGCTTCAGCACTGCGGTGACAGCGCTATTACATGTTTATCAATGTATTTCACCAGCCTCTCCCTTGGCGGATCTGTAACTACATTATGGTCCCTGCAGAATCTTGCCGGCCCTGGGGGATGAGGAGAGTTTCCCTGGCGGGGGCGCAAACCACACACTGGGGTCACTGCGCTTCCCGCCCTGGGGGGAAGCATGGGCATAGCGCCAGAAACCCCTGGGGGTCCCTGTGGCGTTTCGGCTGGTGAGTACTCCACATTTTGGTAAAATGTGTGTGAGTGTTTTAGCGACTGCTGCGGCAGCCGCTGTACAAATATATGCCGATGACTAGTTTTTTCTATGTCCGCAGGAGGATGCCTGCAGGACGAGGGAAAGGAGGGGAGTACGCGCTCTTTTTATTTTTTGAATTTCGCGCCGCTTCTGAGCGCGCGCTTTACTACAGCCTCCATTTCCGGCTCCTCTACATGGAGCACACGGAGGCAGAGCGCGGCGGCCATTGCTGACAAGCGAGCCCGCCGGGCAGAAGCTTAACCCCTTCATCTCCACAGCGTGGCTATTGCTGATAAAGCGCTGTAGGTTGAAAGCTCCCCGGATCGTTCTCCTCCCCTCCCGGCTAGAATACGTGTCGAGCTTGGTGAGTCGCTTCTAGCCCGCCAGGCAGAAGCTTAACCCCTTCACCTCCACAGCGCGGGCGCCGTCTGGGGCACTTCTGAGTGACAGATTGCGCTGTCCTGCGGCTGTTCTCGCATAAGGGGCTCGCACACTCTTTTAATATTAATAAAGAGGCTGTGGGGAGTCTGCGACATTAATGCTGCCACTATACGTTTCCGCTGACGATCCTGATGGCGTCGCATAATATTGCGATCGTTTGTGTGTCATTTTTAGTGTCGCTGGTGGCTGCCAATCTGGGCAATCGCATAGGCGATTAGCGATCTCCTTGACAACTTTGGCGGTCATTGCGTTATAAAAAACAGCGCAATTTTTTAGCGATCTTGTGGAACGTTTTCTGTTTAGTGTGGCATGGCTGTCCTGCAGCTGCGACCTTATAAGAGGCGCCTGAGATTCGCACACCCTTTTTCATTATCAAGGTTGTGGGGAGTCATCTACTTTAACCCCTTCTTAGGAGGTTAACTCTTAATGGGAGACAGCTGGGGTAGCTCTTTCTTTAGAGCTTTAACCCTTCAGCGTTTGTTTTTTATTTAAGTACTGCTCTGGTTACTGACAGGTTTATCCTGCCATATACTATGCAAGGGTATGTCAGAGACCCTCTCCCAGATCCGTTACGGATCAGCCTCGCGTATCTGACACGCAGACCTCGACTCATACACGGTCAGAGGTTCCAATGGTGTCAAAATGAAGGCCTTCACTGGTTTCTATTGATGACCTTTTAGGTTATGGAGTGTCAACTAGATCCTCTCAAGGGAGCGACACAAATCGGTGTTTTCCTTCTCGCTTAGCGAAGAAGTCCGATTTGGTCAAGGAGGATCGGCAGGGACACCCTGCCTCTCTCAGGGGCCGTACTAAAATTTCTGTGGAAGCCATGTGGACGTTACAGTTACCAGAGGAGGTAACTAGTCGTCCTGGTAAGTCGGCCCGGATGTTGCAAGGGTCGCATGGGTCGCGATGACCTTACAAACTGTATCCGTTTTTCTACGGAGTTATTTGTTAATTGGACCCCTTCTCCTGAAGTGAATGTTCCTTCATTCCAGCTTAGCAAATCTTCCTGGTAAAAGGGAAGACGAGTCTGCAGGACACGCTGGACAGAAGAACGGAGATGGCAACAATTTCCATCTGTGTAGCCGTGGATCATAGATTCGGTATTAAGGATCTAGGTGTACTTGTTAAGTTCCCCTGAGCCGGTTGGACCGTCTAAGGACGGCGTGGCAAGTTTCCCTCTATCAAGGTAGATGGGCTTTTCTAGTTGAAGGATAATGCGTCACTGCTATCCAGGGCGCAATCCTCGGCAGTTACAGTCAGAAGAGCACTGTGACTTGGATGGAACGCAGTTTTCCAACAGGGTTTGCTATCTTTAGCTTAGAAAGTGGTCAGCTATTTGACTGACCTCACGGAGCTGATGCCAAGGCAAAGGCAAAAGAAGCAGCTTTACCGCACGCAGAGCTGTGACTTCTGCGTCTGGCAGGACTAGTGCCGATAGTTATCGGCAGTCCTTTTCGGTTCAAGGGATGATCTGACCAACCCTCTGGGGGTTTGTGTCGTCTCTCTCTTTTTAAAAAAAAAAAAAAAAAGGGGGAATTCTCAGAAATTCCACATACCCTGGAAACAGAACTTCTGTTAAGGCAGAAGCTGGCAAAAAAAAAAAAAAAATTCGCTAAGGCGGACTGACTTCTGACATTCCGTCAGAGCCGAGCATGAAGTCGCTTCGCTCAGTTATGGCAGCCCTGTCGCAGAACGATCAATCGACATTCGCGACGCTTTTTGGCATGTTCCCATCGGAAGACCTCACCCAGGTTGTGGCTCGACCATTCGGTTTGGCTTTAACGCCCAGAATTTTTACAACGATTCTGACGCCAAAATCTCATGGCAATCCTTCAAAGACGGGGACTTACGATTCGTCCCTATTTGGACGGCCTTTTCGGTTGTGGCTTCAAAGGAGAAGTCGTCTCTGGAATCGTCGCAGGCAATCCTGTTTTTGAGGATGCATTTCGACATGGTACGGCGGTGTTGTCCCTACCTCCAGACAAGCAGGCATGTCTGCTCCAGCATGTACAGACTATGAAGTCTGCGACAGCAGTGTCCCTTCGGAAGGTATGCGCCTTCTGGGTCTGACGGTGGCGTCCATGAGGTTTTTTCCGTTTGTCCAATTTTATTCCAGAGCTCTCCATAGGCTCATTCTGAGTCGTTGGGATCAATCGCAAGGTTCGCTGGATTGCAGCGTCACCATTTCTCGCGCGGTGCGGGATTCTCTAGAATGGTGGTTACGTACAGGGGCATTCTCCCTGGGGAAGTCTTTCCTCCCTCCGAAGTGGTCAGTCATGACCACCGATGCCAGTCTAACGGGCTGGGGGGGGTGTTTGGAACAATCTCTGGATTCAGGGGGTATGGTCATCGGAAGAGTCTGTTCTTTCGATCAACATCCTGGAATTGAGGGCGATTTTCCTTTGCCTCCAACATTGGACGGTCCCTTTGAGCGGTCTGCCAGTCCGAGTGCAGACAGACAATGCGACGGCTGTCGCGTATATCAATCACCAAGGTGGGACAAGGAGTTCCAGACTCATGGTAGAGGTGTCCCGAATTCTGATTTGGGCAGAGGCCAGTGTGCCAGCCTTTCGGCGATTCACATTCCAGGGGTTCAGAATATTACAGCGGACTTTCTCAGTCGCAGAAGGATGGATCCCGGGGAATGGAGCCTCCACCCGGAAGTTTTTGCACTACTGTGCTCTCGCTGGGGAACCCCCAAGTGGATTTGATGGCATCCAGGTCCAATGCCAAGTTACCGACGTTCATGTCCAGGTACAAGGACCCGAAGGCTGTGGCGGTGGATGCTCTAGTGGCTCAGTGGGATCAGTTCGAGCTGATCTATGTATTCCCGCCGATATCCTTACTTCCTCTAGTACTGCGTCGGATCAGACTAGAGAGAATTCCAGCTATTTTGATAGCTCCAGACTGGCCAAGAAGGGTGTGGTTCTCGACAATAATGTCGCTGTTGGCGGCACCTCCTTTTCCACTCCCTCTTCAACCGGACTTGTTGACTCAGGGGCCCGTTTGTCATCCGGACTTGATGTCCCTGCGTTTGACGGCGTGGCTCTTGAGACCGAAATCTTGACCCGTAGAGGTTTCTCAGCCGAGGTCATTGCTACCCTTCGTGCTGCAAGAAGTCCGGCTACTACTAGGATTTACCACAAAATTTGGGAAACCTTCTTTTCGTGGTGTTTGGGGTCCTCTCGGAACCCGAGAAAATTTTCCATTCCCAACCTGTTGGCTTTTCTGCAGCATGGGCTAGACAAGGGTTTGGCAGTCAGCACCCTGAAAGGTCAGATTTCTGCTCTGTCCTTATTGTTCCGGAGAACCATTGCTTCAAATAGAGACGTGCTCTCCTTTTTCCGAGGTATATCTCGTAAGTTTCCGCCGAGGAAGGCGCCCGTGTCTCCTTGGCGGCTCAACCTTGTTTTGGGGGCTCTTCAGCATAAACCTTTTGAGCCTATGGTTTCTGCTAGCCTTTCTTTACTTTCTTGGAAGGTGGCTTTCCTTGTTGCAGTCACTTCCTTGAGGAGAGTTTCTGAGTTGGCAGCTCTTTCTTGTTCGCCTCCTTTTCTGGAGTTTTTTCCGGATCGTGTAGTGCTTCGCACTCGGGGTGATTTTTTTTCCTAAAGTGGTATCACAGTTTCATGTTAACCAGGATATTGTGTTGCCTTCACTCTGTCCGGATCCGAAGAATGCGAAAGAGCGAGATTTACACACATTGGATTTAGTGCGGGCCTTGAAGTTTTATCTATCTATTACTCAAGGTTTTCGTAAGACGGACTTCCTGTTTGTGGTTTCAGCAGGTCGTCGGCGTGGTCAACGAGCTTTCAAGGATTCTATAGCTCGTTGGATCCGGTCAGCTATTTTGGAAGCTTACCGCCTTCGGGGTGAATCTTGCCCGATTAAGATTCGAGCCCATTCCACGTGAGCTGTGGCCTAATCGTGGGCTTTTCATCAAGGTGCCTCAGCAGTGCAGCTCTGCCGGGCGGCAACTTGGCGCTCTGTCCACACGTTTACAAAGTTTTATAAAGTGGACGTCAGTGCTTCCGCTGATGCAGCCCTCGGACGTAGGGTCCTGCAGGCAGCTGTAGTTTAAAGTTCTGGATGAACTTGTGTTTAGCGCTGGTTGCGCTTTGTTGTTAAGGTTGTTGGGTTTCTGCCTTTTGTTGGTTTTTTCCCACCCTTATTTTTTAACTGCTTTGGGACGTCCCATCAGTAATGAATTACTGTGGCTCTCTTCCTTCCATCTGCAGCTGAAACACGGATTTTGGTAAGAACTTACCTGTAAAATCCTTTTCAGCGAAGGAAGGAAGAGAGACACAGCACCCTCCCAAGGCAGAAGTGTGTTGATGTTTTCAGATGCAGCGCGACCCTTATCTGATAGCGATTATCTGGGCTGAGGTCAGCGCGCTAAGGCTCTGTTCCAGCATCGCCAGCTCATCGCAGTAGTCAGGTTCCGTGAGTAGTACCTGGAACTCTGTGGTTTTTGGCTTTCTTTGCATGCATAACCTGTATCCTTGTGTTTTTTCTCTGAAGTTCCTTCAGAAGGGGTTATGTTGCTCCGCTGGGGATCTTGGCTCTTTTCCTAAAAGCTTTGGTACGACTGGAGCTGAGTAGGAGGAGCCCGAGCTGGAGGGGCCAGCCAGTCAGCACTCTTTTGATCTGAGGTGACATCCTGGTCTGGGGCTCCGCCTACCCATCAGTAATGAATTACTGTGTCTCTCTTCCTTCCTTCGCTGAAAAGGATTTTACAGGTAAGTTCTTACCAAAATCCGTGTTTTTAGGACGTTATCCCGTGCCTGCAAGCGTCTTTTTTAGGGCGTTATCCCGTGTCCGCAAGTTAGCGTTATGGTTAGCGTTACACTTGTTAGGGTTAGGAGCAAAAAAAAAATACTAGGTTAGGGTTAGTATATTAGGTAGGGAAATTTAAAAAAATGGCCCGCAGAACGTTCAGCATGGAGCAAGCATACAGCCTGCTTTGCTCCGGCAGCGAAACGGAATCTACCTCTGAAGCTGAGCCGTTTTCAAACAGTGACGACGAGTCTTTCTCTACGGGATCCCCCAGCCCGATGGTAGCGGAGTCCGTCGTCACTGCTGAAGGTTCAGAGGAGGCAGGACCAAGTACCGTAGTCCCCAATCGCTGTGGTATAATGACCCCTCATTTTCCCCTCAAATTCCCCCTTCTGCTATCCCAGGAATAAGATTAGATGTCGCCAATTTTACCCCCACTGATTTTTTCCAAATTTTTATTAGCCCCGAAGTCCTAGAATTAAAAGTCCACCAAACTAATCTATATGCCCGACAATATATTTCCCAAAAACCCACTGCTTTTCATTCCCGTTCCTGGATGCCCACAAATGTCCCCGAAATAAAAAAAATTTTAGGCCTTACCCTGAATATGGGTTTAGTAAAAAAAAAAAAAAACACACTCCGCTCTTACTGGGCAATAAAAGCTGTCCACAGCACCCCTGTATTTGCAGCCGTCATGTCCCGAGTCCGCTACAAAGCCCTGATGAGATTTCTCCTCTTCAGTGATAATTCCCAAGCCCCCCAAGAACTGACACCATCTATGATCGGCTAAATAGAGACCCCTAATTTCCCTCCTACAAAATTCATTTCTCAATTCATATACCCCAGAGCAAAATGTGGCAGTAGAAGAGTCCTTGATGAGCTACAAGGGCCGTCTTTCATTCCGCCAATTTATCCCCTCCAAATGTGCAATAAAATGTGTGAGAAATCATCAGGGTACACATCCACCTTCCTAATCTATGAAGGTAGGGACCGCCAAATAAACTGCCCCCAGACAATTGGCATCCCAGGGAAAATTGTGTGGCAGCTAATGACACCTTTCCTAAATCAAGGGTAACACGTGTATACCGACAATTATTACACCAGCATCCCCCTATATTAATCCCTCCACGCTACAAATATAGGGGCCTGTGGGACAGTCAGGAAAAACAGAGTGGGGTTTCCGTCACAGTTGGTGTCCAGACGTTTGGAGAAGGGGGCATCATTCTCACTCGCAAGTGACCAACTTCTTGCAGTGAAGTGGAATGACAGGAAAGACGAATACATGCTGACCACACCGCATGCGGACACCACTGTGACGGTCAGAGAGAGGGGTGTCACCAGGGACAGGCAAAAACCGTTCTGCGTCACACAATATAATAAATTTATGGGTGGCGTTGATTTATCAGACCAGGTTCTGCAACCATACCTGGTCAAGCGGAAGACCAGGGCCTGGTACAAAAAGGTGGCAATCTCATACAAACGGGCACCTACAACAGTTTTGTCCTGTACAAAAAGTCCCAAGGACCCCTCACATTCCTCCAGCATTAGGAAAAAATTATTGAGGGCCTCATGTTTGACTCAAAGACACCGGGGGATGCCTTTGAATCTGAGGATTCCCGGAGACTTTCAGAGCGCCATTTTCCTCACCCTGTCCCCGTCACTCCCACCCAAAGGTATCCTCAAAAACTATGCCGGGTTTGCAGGAAGCATGGCAAACGGAGTGATTCCCGTTACTATTGCCCCACATGCCTATCCCGACCAGGCCTTTGTATCTCCCCCTGCTTTGAGACCTACCACACCACCCACAATTATTATTTTTTTTTAATATAATTTTTATTTTCTGCTTAGAGGCCCCAGTAGAGTAATTTGGAACACGTAATAGAAAATATCATTAGTAGATCCCATTTGACCCCATTCCACAATTCCAACAGTTGATCAATCCCATACCATACTACTATTCCAACAAATTGTCGTCCATGTACCCACGTCTGTACACCCCAGAGTGTGGACCCCACAAATGTTCCTGAAAAGTCAGGTCATCTGAAAATTAATTCTAGGACTTAATCAATCACATACCAAACTACTATTCCAACAAATTCTCATCCATGTACCCACGTCTGTACACCCCAGAGTGTGGACCCCACAAATGTTCCTGAAAAGTCAGGTCATCTGAAAATTCTAGGACTTGATTACTCTCAAACATTTTTGACCATTTATCTAACTTTGACTGTTTTTACGACTGTCTTGCTACACAAAACTTTGGCTTCCATTTCTACTACTTATATTTATGTTGGTGATGCGGCATGATCATTTTATTGGAGGATTTCTAAAAATGAGGAAGTTCCGTACTTCTATACTATGGGCTTTACTGCATGGTTCTTGCCAAACCTTGTAGGGGATTGGTTGTTTTGTGCATATAGCGGTTTTGACCTTGGGTGGAAGCTTGCTATGGTGCACCACGTCTATTGGGACATTCGTCTCTCATATAGGGATTGATGGAGCTAAAAGGACGTTGTACGACCAGTCTCTGAAAGTGTCTGCCACGCTAGCCCTGCTGGTGTTCTTTCATCTTTGGAACAAACTCAGATTTGCCACATAGTTGGCTGCATTTTCCTCCACATTTTTCCCATCATTCCAGTACAGTTTATTCTACCTGCAACAATATGCGCAAATGCGGACAACTGTTTTGTTAGCAAGACCAAATTTTATAATCATCCAATGTATTTTTAGGAGCATGCCTCCCTCTGTGAGTAATAATTCCTGGAAGGATTTTCAAATAAAGCCAAATTTTTCACATTGTCCCTCATTCTATCTGAGCACTGCATTTTGTCCAAACAGATGTGTGTAATCTCTGTCAAAAGTCAGAAATTCAGGTCTAAAACAAGATTTTTGTGGAAAAAATGAACTTTTTCAATATGACGACCTAGTTTTGGGGGGGGTTTCTGCTGTTTAGGCACATGTCTAAACCCGACATGGCATCCACTCTCACAATTTTGAGATTAACCCTTCACCCCCAAGGGTGGTTTGCACCTTAATGACCGGGCCAATTTTTACAATTCTGACCACTGTCTCTTTATGAGGTTATAACTCTGGAACGCTTCAACGGATCTTCGCGATTCTGAGATTGTTTTCTCGTGACATATTGTACTTCACGTTAGAAGTAAAATTTCTTCGATATAACTTGCGTTTATTTTTGAAAAAACGCAAATATGGTGAAAATTTTTAAAATTTTGCAATTTTCAAACTTTGAATTTTTATTCCCTTAAAACAGAGAAATATGTCACATAAAATAGTTAAGAAATAACATTTCCCACATGTCTACTTTACATCAGCACAATTTTGGAACCAAAATTTTTTTTTGTTAGGAAGTTATAAGGGTTAAAAGTTGACCAGCGATTTCTCATTTTTACAACAAAATTTACAAAGCCATTTTTTTTAGGGACCACCTCTCATTTGAAGTCACTTTGAGGGGTCTATATGGCAGAAAATACCCAAAAGTGACACCATTCTAAAAACTGCACCCCTCAAGGTACTCAAAACCACATTCAAGAAGATTATTAACCCTTCAGGTGCTTCACAGTAACTAAAGCAACGTGGAAGGAAAAAATGAATATTTAACTTTTTAGCCACAAAAATGATCTTTTACAAACTTTTTTTTTATTTTCACAAGGGTAAAAGGAGAAAATGGACAGATAAGGTTGTTATGCAATTTCTCCTGAGTACGCCAATACCCAATATGTGGGGGAAAACCACTGTTTGGGCACACGGCAGAGCTCGTAAGGGAAGGAGCGCCGTTTGACTTTTTCAAACTAAAATTGGCTGGAATTGAGATTGGACGCCATGTCGTGTTTGGAGAGCCCCTGATGCGCCTAAACAGTGGAAACCCCCACAAGTGACACCATTTTGGAAACTAGACCCCCTAAGGTACTTCTCTAGATCTGTTGTGAGCACTTTGAACTCCCAAGTGTTTCACAAAAGCTTATAATGCCTGGGTGTGAAAAAAAAAAAAAAACAATTTTCCACAAAAATGATTTTTTAGTTCCAAATTTTTGAATTTTCCCAAGGAAATTGGACCCCAAAAGTTGTTGTCCAATTTGTCCTGAGTACGCTGATACCCCATATGTGGGGGGGGGGACTGTTTGGGTGCACGGCAGGGCTTGGAAAGGAAGTAGTAACGTTTTGGAATGCAGACGTTGATGGGGGTCATGTTCCGTTTGCAGTGCCCCAGATGAGCCTAAACAGTGGAAACCCCCACAAGTGACCCCATTTTGGAAACTATACCCCTAAGGAACTTATCTAGATCTTTGGTGAGCACTTTGAACCCCCAAGTGCTTCACACAAGTCTATAATGCCCGGGCATGAAAATAAAAAATCCTATTTTTTTCCCACAAAAATTATCTTTTAGTCACTAATTTTTTATTTTCTCAAGGGTAACAGGAGAAATTGGACCACATAAGTTGTTGTCCAATTTGTCCTGAGTACGCTGATACCCCATATGTGGGTGGGAACCACTGTTTGGGCGCACGGCAGAGCTCGGAATGGAAGGAGCACCATTTGACTTTTTCCAACCAAAATTGGCTGGAATTGAGATTGGATGCCATGTTGCATTTGGAGAGCCCCTGATGTGCCTAAACAGTGGAAACCCCCCACAAATGACCCCATTTTGGAAACTAGACCCCCTAAGGAACTTTTCTAGATCTTTGGTGAGCAATTTGAACCCCAAGTGCTTCACACAAGTTTATAACGTAGAGCCGTAAAATTTAAAAATCATATTTTTTCCACAAAAATGATCTTTTCACCCCAATTTTTATTTTTCCAAGGGTAACAAGACTCCAAAAGTTATTGTGCAATTTGTCCTGAGTGCGCTGATACCCCATATGTGGGGGTAAACCACTGTTTGGGTGCATGGCAGAGTTTGGAAGGGAAGGAGCGCTGTCTGACTTTTTCAACGCAGAATTGGCTGGACGCCATGTCGTGTTTGGAGAGCTCCTGATCTGCCTAAACAGTGGAAACCCCCATAAATGACTCCATTTTGGAAACTAGACCCCTCAAGGAACTTATCTAGATGTGTGGTGAGAACTTTTAACCCCAGGTGTTTCACTAAAGTTTATAACGTACAGCCGTAAAATAAAAAATCTTTTTTTTTTTTTTTACTTTGAACCCCGAAGTGCTTCACAGAAGTTTATAACGCACAGCCATAAAAATAAAAAATCCTTTTTTTTTTTTACAAAAATGATTTTTTCGTCCCCAATATTTTATTTTCACAAGGGTAACAGAAGAAATTGGAACCCAAAAGTTGTTGTCCAATTTGTCCTGAGTACTCTGATACCCAATATGTGGAGAGAAAACTACTGTATGGGCGCACGTCAGGGCTCGGAAGGGAAGTAGTGACGTTTTGGATTGCAGACTTTGATGGAATGGTCTGGGGGCGTCATGTCACATTTGGAGAGCCCCTGATGCACCTATACAGTGGAAACCCCCCACAAGTGACCCCATTTTGGCAAATAGACCCCACAAGGAACTTATCTAGATGTGTGGTGAGCACTTTGAACCCCGAAGTGCTTCACAGAAGTTTATAACGTACAGCCGTAAAAATAAAAAATCTTTTTTTTTTTTTTGCAAAAATGATTTTTTTGCCCCAATATTTTATTTTTACAAGGGTAACAGGAGAAATTGGACCCCAAAAGTTGTTGTCCAATTTGTCCTGAGTACGCTGATATCCAATATGTGGGAGAAAACTACTGTATGGGTACACGTTGGGGCTCGGAAGGGAAGTAGTGACGTTTTGGATTGCAGACTTTGATGGAATGGTCTGGGGGCGTCATGTCGCATTTGGAGAGCCCCTGATGCGCCTAAACAGTGGAAATCCCCAACAAGTGACCCCATTTTGGAAAATAGACCCCACAAGGAACTTATCTAGATGTGTGGTGAGCGCTATGAAGCCCCAAGTGCTTCACAGAAGTTTATAATGTACAGCCGTAAAAAACAAAAAAAATATTTTTTTTTGTACAAAAATGATATTTTCGCCCCCAGTTTTTTATTTTCCCAAGGGTAACAGAAGAAATAGGACAAATTGCACAATAACTCTTGGGTTCCAGAGTACGCTGATACCCCATATGTTGGGATAAACTACTGTTTGGACGCATGGCAGAGCTGAGAAGTGAAGGAGCACCGTTTGACTTTTTCAACGCAGAATTGGCTGGAATTGAGATCAGACGCCATGTCACATTTGGAGAGCCCCTGATGTGCCTAAACAGCTGAAACCCCCAATTCTAACTCCAACCCTAACCCCAACACACCCCTAACCCTAGTCCCAACCCTAACCACAAACCTAACCCTAACACACCCCTAATCCCAACCCTAACCCTAATCCTAACTTTAGCGCCAACCCTAACCCTAACTTTAGCCGCAACCCTAACCCTAATGGGAAAATGGAAATAAATACTTTTTTTTAATTTTATTATTTTTCCCTTACTAAGGGGGTGATAAAGGGGGGTTTGATTTACTATTTATAGCGGGTTTTTATGATTGGCAGCTGTGACGCTAAAAGACGCTTTTTATTGCAAAAATAGTTTTTGCATCATCACATTTTGAGAGCTATAATTTTTGCATATTTTGGCCCACAGAGTCATGTGAGGTCTTATTTTTCGCGGGACGAGTTGACGTTTTTATTGGTACCATTTTTGAGCATGTGACGTTTTTTGATCGCTTTTTATTTCGATTTTTGGGAGGTTAGAATGAACAAAAATCAGCAATTCATGAATTTCTTTTGGGGGAGGCGTTTATACCGTTCCGCGTGTGGTAAAATTGATAAAGCAGTTTTATTCTTCGGTCAGTACGATTATGGCGATACCTCATTTATATCATTTTTTCATGTTTTGGCGCTTTTATAGAATAAAAACAATTTTATATAAAAAATAATTATTTTTGCATCGCTTTATTCTGCGAGCTATAACTTTTTTATTTTTTCGCTGATGATGCTGTATGACGGCTCGTTTTTTGCGGGACAAGATGACGTTTTCAGCGGTACCATGTTTTTTTATATCGGTCTTTTTGATCGCGTGTTATTCCACTTTTTGTTCGGCGGTATGATGATAAAGCATTGATTTCAGCTGCAGATGGAAGGAAGAGAGCCACAGTATTCATTACTGATGGGTAGGCGGAGCCCCAGATCAGGATGACACCTCAGATCAAAAGCGTGTTGACTGGCTGGCCCCTCCAGCTCGGGCTCCTCCTACTCAGCTCCTTCAGTCTAAGATTTGAGGTCTCAGAGGATGGTCGCTGCTGGAAGCAGCTCCTCAGAAGATTTTATTATTTTTATCGGACAAGAGACTTGGACATGAGTCTGAAAGGTCTCAGGGGTCTCAGCGCTGCTGGACCCCACCTCTCCCCTGGCGGATCTGTATTTTACATAAATAGTCCCTGCAGAATCTTGCCGGCCCTGGGGGACGAGGTTAGCTTCCCTGGCGGGGACGCAAACCGCACACTGGGGTCACTGCGTTCCCCGCCCTGGGGGGGAGCATGGGCACAAGCGCCACAAATCCTGAGGGGTACCTGTGGCGCTCAGCTGGTGAGTACTCCACAATATATATAAAATGTGTGAGTGCTTTAGCGACTGCTGTGACAGCGCTATTACATGTGTGTTAATGTACTATTAGCGCTGCTTTTGGCAGCGCCGTGACATGTGAATGTGGTGTTTCTGTACAACTTTTGTCCGCAGGCAGATGCCTGCAGGACAGGGGGGGAGCAGGAGTGAGGAGTTTTGGCGCTCATATTTTTGAGCCGGGGGGGCGTGGCTTCACGCTTCCCGGTCTTTCATGCAGGAAGCGCGCGATTGCGCTTCTCTTCCGGCTCCCTCAGCACGGCGGCCATTAAAAGGGCTCCCGGGCTCCTCAGACTCCGCTCCTCCCGTCTCAGGCACCAAACCAGCTGGGTGAGTGGCATTTTTTCCTCACCACACAGCGCAGATACATAGCGCTATTCTGCAGCTCGGTCTCACATAGAGACCTTGTTTTTTCTTACAGCCTGCGACATTAACCCCTCTTGAGGGTTTACTTGGCAACAGCTGGGGTAGCTCTATATTTAAGACTTAACCCTTCAGCGTGCTGTTTTGCGTTCACTAAAAAAAAAAAAAAAAAAAAAAAAACTGCGTTTTTTTCAGGTTTTCTGACATTTGACCTGCTATATACAGTGTGAGGCATGTCGGAACAGGGTTCAGAAGGCGCGGACCATATTCCAGTTCCGCTTCGGCAATCTGGTACGCAGTCCTCCACAGCGTCTAGCGCTGCGGTTGGAGGTCACAGTGATGCAAAATTGGATGCTATCGCCAGTTCTATTAATGGCTTGTCTGACCTTTTGAGTCAATATGTGTCAGCTAGATCCTCTCAGGACAGAAAGCGACACAGACCGTTACCATCCTTCACCCGTAGCGAATCAGATGTCTCTGATTTAGATTGTGGAGAGGGTTCTCCTTTAAGTTCAGATGGGGAAATGTCCGATTCGGATAAGGAGGAAAGGCGGGGGCTCTCGTCCCTTGTGAGACGTACAGAGGCATTTATTGAAGCCATGAGAGAAGTTTTACAGTTACCGGAGGTGGTAACTAGTTTACCTGGTAAATCAGCACGAATGTACCAGGAGTATCGTACGTCACGATCAGCCTTGCCAGATCTAGATGATCTTAACAGTGCAGTAGAAAAGGAACGTCTGTGTCCGGATAAACGTTTTCACGGAACACGTTTCTTTGACGCACTTTATCCGTGTTCCACAGAGTCGAGAGATAATTGGATTCCCTCTCCTGAAGTGGATTTTTCCTTATCCCAGCTTAGTAAATCCTCACTGCTTCCTGTTAAAGGGAAGGCGAGTTTGCAGGATCCACTGGACAGAAAAACGGAAATGGCGGCGAAATCAAATTATGAGGCCGCGGGTCATGGATTCAGGGCGGTACTAGGATCCATGTGTGCTTCTAAAGCTTCTATAAGCTGGTTGGACCTTTTACACAAGGCGTGGAAAAATGGATCTCCGTCATCTGAGATGGAGGAGATTTTCGAATGGTTGGACACTGCAGTCCGATATATCTATGATGCAGGTCTGGATACTGCGTCGCTTCTGTCCAGGGCGCAGGTTTCGGCGATCACAGTCAGAAGAGCGCTGTGGCTCAGACAGTGGGCCGGGGATGCGGTCTCCAAACAAGGTTTGCTGGCCTTAGCTTATAAAGGTGGTCATCTTTTTGGGTCTGACCTCACAGAACTGATTACCAAGGCAAAGGCAAAAGAAGCGACATTACCACAACGCAGAGCTATGGCTTCTGTGTCTGGCAGGACATATAGTGGTCGGCGGTCCTTTCGGGGCCGAGGTCGATTCGCTCAGTCCTCTTGGGGATCGGGTCGTTCCTCTTTCTCGGCAAAAAAGTCCTCCCAGAAATCTCGCATCCCCTGGAAGCAGAATTTCCGTCAAGACAAGCGGGAAACTGACAAGAAGCCCGCCAAGACGGACTGACGCCAGGAGTCCACTCGAGGACTCTCGAGTGGGGGGTCGCCTGCTCCAATTCAAGGAGACTTGGATTTCTCGCGTTCCAGATTCATGGGTAACGCGGGTCGTGTCAGCAGGTTATTTCATAGAATTCTCTTCTCGACCCCCAGACACCTTTTGCCAGTCTCGCATTCCGTCAGAACCCGAGCTTTTGGTCGCTCTGCAGCGAGAGGTCGAATTTCTTCTTCAGAAGGGTGTGGTAATACCGGTTCCACCAGAAGACCGGGGAAAAGGATTTTATTCCAATCTGTTTGTGGTTCCCAAAAAGGAGGACAAATTTCGTCCGATTCTGGATCTCAAAAGATTGAATCGGCATGTCCACACCCGGAAATTCCGCATGGAGTCACTTCGCTCCGTTGTGGCAGCCCTGTCGCAGAACGATTTTTTGGTATCAATCGACATCCGCGACGCTTATTTACATGTTCCCGTCGGAAGGGCTCATCAACGTTTTCTTCGTTTTGCCATAGGTCGGGATCATTACCAGTTCGTGGCTCTGCCATTCGGCTTAGCCTCGGCGCCCAGAGTATTTACAAAGATTCTGGCGCCTCTCATGGCAATTCTTCGAAGACAAGGAATTACGATTCTTCCTTACCTGGACGATCTTTTGATCGTGGCATCCTCGGAGGAGGAAGCAGTGACAGCTCGCAATCTGTCTCTTCAGTTACTGAAGGACTTCGGTTGGCTGGTCAATTGGGAGAAGTCGTTTCTGGAACCGTCGCAAGCTATCCTCTTTTTGGGAATGCATTTCGACACGGTACGGGCAGTGGTGTCCCTACCTCCAGACAAACAGTCATGTCTTCTTCGACATGTACAGATCATGAAGTCTTCGATAACAATGTCCCTTCGAAAGTGTATGCGTCTTCTGGGTTTAATGGTGGCGTCCATGGAGGCAATTCCGTTTGCCCTGTTTCATTCCAGAGCTCTCCAAAGGTTCATCCTGAGTCATTGGAATCAGTCGCAATCGCTGGATTGCAGTGTCACCATCTCTCGCAGGGTGCGAGAGTCTCTAGGATGGTGGTTACGTCCAGGAGCTTTATCCCTGGGGAAATCTTTCCTCCCTCCGAAATGGTCGGTCATAACCACAGATGCCAGCCTGACGGGCTGGGGGGGTTTTGGAACGATTCCTGGATTCAGGGAGTATGGTCATCAGAAGAGACTGTTTTACCGATCAATATCCTGGAATTGAGGGCGATTTTCCTTTGCCTCCAACACTGGACGGTCCCTTTGAGCGGTCTGCCAGTCCGAGTGCAGACAGACAACGCCACAGCGGTTGCATATATCAATCACCAAGGCGGAACAAGGAGTCCCAGGCTCATGGCGGAAGTGTCTCGGATCCTGATCTGGGCCGAGGCCAGGGTTCCAGCCATTTCTGCAATCCACATCCCAGGGGTTCAGAATGTTACGGCGGATTTTCTCAGTCGCGAGAAGATGGATCCCGGAGAATGGAGTCTTCATCCGGAGATTTTTGCAATGCTGTGCTCCCGTTGGGGAACTCCCCAAGTGGATTTGATGGCATCCAGGTTCAATGCCAAACTACCAATGTTCATGTCCAGGTTCAAGGACCGGAAGGCTGTGGAGGTGGATGCTCTGGTGGCTCCGTGGGATCAATTCGAGCTGATTTATGTGTTTCCACCGATATCCTTGCTTCCTCTGGTACTGCGTCGGATCAGACTGGAGAGAATCCCGGCTATGTTAATAGCACCAGATTGGCCAAGGAGGACGTGGTTTTCAACGCTAATGTCGCTGTTGGCGGCACCTCCATTTCCACTTCCTCTTCGACCGGACCTGTTGACTCAGGGGCCCGTTTGTCATCCGGACTTGAAGTCTCTGCGTTTGACGGCGTGGCTCTTGAGACCGAAATGTTGACTCGTAGAGGTTTTTCAGCCGAGGTCATTGCTACTCTTCGAGCTGCCAGATGTCCGGCTACTACTAGGATTTACCACAAAACTTGGGAAACCTTCTTTTCGTGGTGTTCGGGGTCTTCACGGAACCCGAGGAAATTTTCCATTCCCAATTTGCTGGCTTTTCTGCAGCATGGGTTAGACAAGGGTTTGGCAGTTAGCACCCTGAGAGGTCAGGTTTCTGCTCTGTCTTTATTATTCCGGAGAGCTATTGCCTGCGTAGGGACGTGCTTTCCTTTTTCCGCGGTATAGCTCGTAAGTTTCCGCCGCGGAAGGCACCTGTGTCTCCTTGGCGGCTCAACCTTGTTTTGGAGGCTCTTCAGCATAAACCTTTTGAGCCTATGGACTCTGCTAGTCTTTCTTTACTTTCTTGGAAGGTGGCCTTCCTAGTAGCGGTCACCTCTTTGAGAAGAGTTTCTGAGTTGGCAGCTCTTTCTTGCTCGCCTCCTTTTCTGGAGTTTTTTCCGGATCGTGTAGTGCTTCGCACTCGGGGTGATTTTTTGCCTAAAGTGGTGTCACAATTTCATGTCAACCAGGATATTGTGTTGCCTTCATTCTGCCCGGATCCGAAGAATGTGAAAGAGCAAGCTTTACACACATTGGATTTAGTGCGGGCCTTGAAGTTTTATCTATCTATTACTCAAGGTTTTCGTAAGACGGACTCCCTGTTTGTGGTTCCAGCAGGTCGTCGGCGTGGTCAACGAGCTTCCAAGGATTCTATAGCTCGTTGGATCCGGTCAGCTATTTTGGAAGCTTACCGTCTTCGGGGTGAATCTTGCCCGATTAAGATTCGAGCCCATTCTACGAGAGCTGTGGCCTCATCGTGGGCTTTTCATCAAGGTGCCTCGGCAGTGCAGCTCTGCCGAGCGGCAACTTGGCGCTCTGTCCACACGTTTACGAAGTTTTATAAAGTGGACGTCAGTGCTTCCGCTGATGCAGCCCTCGGACGTAGGGTCCTGCAGGCAGCTGTAGTGTAAAGTTCTAGATGAACTTGTGTTTAGCGCTGGTTGCGCTTTTTTGTTAAGGTTGTTGGGTTTCTGCCCTTTGTTGGTTTTTTTTTTCCCACCCTTATTTTTGAACTGCTTTGGGACGTCCCATCAGTAATGAATACTGTGGCTCTCTTCCTTCCATCTGCAGCTGAAAGACGGATTTTGGTAAGACCTTACCTGTAAAATCCTTTTCAGCGAAGGAAGGAAGAGAGACACAGCACCCTCCCAGGGCAGAAGTGTGTCGATGTTTTCAGATGCAGCGCGACCCTTATCTGATAGCGATTATCTGGGCTGAGGTCAGCGCGCTAAGGCTCTGTTCCAGCATTGCCAGCTCATCACAGTAGTCAGGTTCAGTGAGTAGTACCTGGAACTCTGTGGTTTGCCTTACTTTGCATGCATAACCTGTATTCTTGTGTTGTTTCTCTGAAGTTCCTTCAGAAGGGGTTATGTTGCTCCGCTGGTGATCTTGGTTCTTCCCTAAAGCTTTGGTACGACTGAAGGAGCTGAGTAGGAGGAGCCCGAGCTGGAGGGGCCAGCCAGTCAACACGCTTTTGATCTGAGGTGTCATCCTGATCTGGGGCTCCGCCTACCCATCAGTAATGAATACTGTGTCTCTCTTCCTTCCTTCGCTGAAAAGGATTTTACAGGTAAGGTCTTACCAAAATCCGTCTTTTTTGCTTCGTTTTTTCTTTTTTTTTTTTTTTTCAGGGGTTCACTAAAGGGGTTAACTAGTGGGACAATTTTATAGGGGGGGTCGTTACGGACGCGGCGATACCAAATATGTGTACTTTTATTGCTTTGTTTTTTTTATTTACAGGAAGAAGTGAATTTATTGGGGATTATATATATATTTTTTTTTATTTATTTTGGATTTTTTTTTAAAACATGTTTATTTTTATTTTTTTAACTTTTTTACTTTGTCCCAGGGTGGGACATCACTGTATTTTATCAGATCGCTGGTGTGACAGTGTGCACAGCACTCTGTCACACCAGCGATCGCTCAGGCAGTGCAGCAGGCTTCTCAGTGCCTGCTCTCGGCAGGCACTGAGGTAGCCGCCTCCCTCCAGGACCCCGGAGCCATCTTGGATCCGGGTCCTGGGAGGGAGGAAGCCCTCAGAACAGCGCGATCACATCGCGCTGCTCTGAGGGTCTCAGGGGGGCGCGCAGGGATCCCCCACCCTGCGCGATCCTCCCCTGTGCCCCCAGTACACCGCGATCATGTTTGATCGCGGTGTGCAAGGGGTTAATGTGCCGGGAGCGGTCCGTGACTGCTCCTGACACACAGTCATGGGTGTCAGCTGTGATAATCAGCTGACACCCGGCCGCGATCGGCTGCGCTCCCCCCGGGAGCGCGTCCGATCGCACGAGACGTACTATCCCGTCCATGGTCATACGGGCCCAGGTACCATGGACGGGATAGTACGTCCGATGGCAGTAAGGGGTTAATGAAGTAGGTTGGACTCAATCACAGATGGCCTGAACCTTGACCGGGTCCATTTCAATAACAGATGGGGACAAAATGAATCCCAGAAATGAGATCCTCTGTACGCCAAAAAGACACTTTGATCCCTTCACATACAGAGCATTCTCTCTCAAAATCTGGAACACAGTCCGAACATGTTTCACATGAGAGTCCCAGTCATTGGAAAAAATCAAGATATCATCCAAATAAACAATCAGAAATTTATCCACAAAATCCCTGAAAATGTCATTCATGAAGGACTGGAAGACGGAAGGAGCATTAGTGAGCCCAAAGGGCATCACTAGGTACTCAAAATGCCCCTCTGCGGTATTAAATGCCGTCTTCCATTCATCCCCGTGCTTAATGCGAATAAGGTTATATGCCCCCCTGAGGTCAAGCTTGGTAAACCAAGTAGCACTTTTCACCCTGGAAAACAGGTCAGAAATCAAGGGTAACGGATATTGATATTTCACAGTGATATTGTTCAAGAGACGATAATCAAAACACGGCCTTAATGAACCATCCTTTTTGGCCACAAAGAAAAAACCGGCATCCAAGGGTGAAGAGGATGGTCTGATATGACCCTTCTCCAATGACTCCTTGATATAAGACCGCATAGCGTCATGTTCAGGTACAGACAAGTTAAAAAGGCAACCTTTAGGGAATTTACTACCAGGCACTAATTCAATAGCGCAGTCATAACTCTTATGGGGGGGCAAGGATGCAGATTTACTTTCGCTAAACACATCAGAAAAATCAGTCAAAAAGTCAGGAACATCCTGAGCCTGGGGAGAGGCAGAAAAAACAGGAGTGTTGGCATTAACACATTGGCAGCCCCAACTGGTTACAGACACAGATTTCCAATCCAAAACAGGATTAAGAGACTGTAACCAAGGGAAACCTAGTACAATAATGTCATGCAGATTATATAGCACCAAAAATTTGCAACTCTCCTGATGATCAGGTTCAACCCTCATTATCACCTGAGTAGAGAACTGGGGTTTATTCTCAGCCAAAGGGGTAAAATCAATCCCCAGTAGGGGAATAGACTTCCGTAGGGGTATCAAGGGAAACCCACAACGTTTAGCAAAATCAAAATCCATCAGGTTAATAGCTGCTCCCGAATCAACAAAAGCCTGAGCAGAAAATGTGGACAGGGAGCAAATCAGGGTAACAGTCAACAGAAATTTAGTCTGAACACTACCTAAGACAACTGAGCGTGCAAAACGTCTTCCCCGCTTAGGGCAGACTTTTTTTTTGGAAGTGCATTAGAGCAGCAGGGTGATTTGCTGCTGAAGGAGAAAAAAAAAAATCTCTCTTTAAATCTTCTGCTTCAGCGAGTGTGAGCGAGCTGAGTGTGACCGGTGCGCAAGTGTGAACGGTGGTAAGTGTGACTTGAGATTCAGTGAAGAAGTATTTGAAAAACCTTTAATCAAATACCTGTGTGAATTGGTGTGAGTGGCTGAATTGTGGATTGCTGAGTGCCTTTCTACCTGTTCTATCTTTTGGGGGCTTTTTTAACCTATTTTTTCTCTCTAAAGGATTAATCTCTTATTTTACTATCTGTGTGTTTAAAGGTTAACTATATTGCATTTAAATCTTGGTGTAGCTATATTCACAAGGGGTTAATTAAGGGTGGGGGTTCATAATTAAGGGTTTATAAGGGCCAGCTGGTTGGGACTCAAGTCTTTTTGGAAGTGCATTTGAGCAGCAGGGTGATTTGCAGCTGAAGGAGAAAAAAAAAAAAATCTCTCTTTAAATCTTCTGCTTCAACGAGTGTGAGCGAGCTGAGTGTGACCGGTGCGCAAGTGTGAACGGTGGTAAGTGACTTGAGATTCAGTGAAGAAGTATTTGAAAAACCTTTAATCAAATACCTGTGTGAATTGGTGTGAGTGGCTGAATTGTGGATTGCTGAGTGCCTTTCTACCTGTTCTATCTTTTGGGGGCTTTTTTAACCTATTTTTTCTCTCTAAAGGATTAATCTCTTATTTTACTATCTGTGTGTTTAAAGGTTTAAAGGTTAACTATATTGCATTTAAATCTTGGTGTAGCTATATTCACAAGGGGTTAATTAAGGGTGGGGGTTCATAATTAAGGGTTTATAAGGGCCAGCTGGTTGGGACTCAAGTCTTTTTGGAAGTGCATTTGAGCAGCAGGGTGATTTGCTGCTGAAGGAGAAAAAAAAAAAAATCTCTGTTTAAATCTTCTGCTTCAGCGAGTGTGAGCGAGCTGAGTGTGACCGGTGCGCAAGTGTGAACGGTGGTAAGTGTGACTTGAGATTCAGTGACTTAAGATTCAGTGACTTGAGATTCAGTGACTTGAGATTCAGTGACTTGAGATTCAGTGATGAATCATGTGAGATTCAGTGACTTGAGATTCAGTGACTTGAGATTCAGTGACTTGAGATTCAGTGACTTGAGATTCAGTGACTTGAGATTCAGTGATGAGATTTCCCGTGATGGATCAGGACTGAGATTCAGTGACTTGAATTCATGCTTGGGTTCAGGAGTTCCAGGAGATTTATGAATGCTGTTACTGTTTTTATTATACTTTATTTTTTTACTTATCTTTGCTGTCTGGTGAAATCCCCATTAGATATGTGCTCCACTATTGCCAAAGCCATCCAGTGTACATCTTGCCACATGTATGCAGTCCTTGAACAGCCGGTCGAGGGTGCATACTGCTGTGTGAGATGTGAGCACGTTGTGCATTTGGAAGCCCAAATTCTGGATCTAAATGTGCAGCTGGCAACACTGAGATCCATAGACAATATGGAAAGGAGTCTTCTGCTCACTGAGCAGACGCTCAATGGGATAGATGAGGGGGGGGATGCTAGGGTGGAGCTGCAGGACACTGAAGTAGGAAGCTGGGTGACAGTTAGAAAGCGGGGTAGAGGGAAGAGCGCCAGGGAGGCTAGTCCTGATCTGGCACACCCCAATAAGTTTGCAAAGTTGGCAGATGAGGGGGTTGTCAGTACAGGGGTAGCACTGCTGCAGCCAGGCATGTCCTCTGAAAGCCGGGGGAGTGTCTGCTCCAGTAAGGGGGGAATTAGGAGAGCAGGGCAGGCCAGACAGGTGCTGGTAGTGGGGGACTCAATTAATAGGGGAACAGATAGGGCAATCTGTCACAAAGACAGGGATCGTCGAACAGTGTGCTGCCTACCTGGCGCTCGAGTCCGACACATCGCTGATCGGGTTGACAGATTACTGGGAGGGGCTGGTGAGGACCCAGCGGTCATGGTGCACATTGGCACAAATGACAAAGTTAGAGGCAGGTGGAAGGTCCTTAAAGATGATTTCAGGGAATTAGGCTGCAAGCTTAAAGCAAGGACCTCCAACGTGGTATTTTCTGAAATACTGCCGGTACCACGTGCCACACCAGAGAGGCAACGGGAAATTAGGGAGGTTAATAAGTGGCTCAAGAATTGGTGTAGGAAGGAGGGGTTTGGGTTCCTGGAGAACTGGGCCGACTTCTCAGTTGGCTACAGGTTCTATGCTAGGGACGGGCTGCACCTCAATGGGGAGGGTGCAGCTGTGCTGGGGAGAAAATGGCTAGAAGGTTGGAGGAGTCTTTAAACTAGGGACTGGGGGGGAGGGTATTCATTTTATAGGAGGGGAAGGCAGTACAGATAGAGACCTGGGCACAAATAATGAAATTGGGGGTGGGGGTGGCATGGGGGGTGGGGTTAGAACAGTTAATAATTTAAGAAAGAATAGAGGTTCAGAGAGATACATAAAGTGCATGTATACTAATGCTAGAAGCCTCACCAACAAAATGGCGGAATTAGAATTAATTTTGTTGGAACATAATTATGACATGGTGGGGATATCTGAGACTTGGCTGGATGAGAGCCACGACTGGGCGGTTAATTTACAGGGCTATAGTCTGTTTAGAAATGACCGTAAAAATAAGCGAGGTGGGGGTGTGTGTTTATATGTAAAATCATCCTTAAAACCCATCCTGTGTGATATCTGTGAATCTAATGAAGATGTAGAGTCTCTGTGGGTGGAGATTAGGGGAGGGGGGAAAAATAATAAATTATTGATAGGGGTTTGTTATAAGTCTCCTAAAATAATGGAAGCAACAGAGAATATCCTCGTAAAGCAAATAGATGAAGCAGCGACTCAAGGAGAAGTCATTATTATGGGGGACTTCAACTACCCTGAAATACATTGGGGAACAGAAACCTGCAGTTCCAGCAAAGGTAATAAGTTTTTGGCAACTATGAGAGACAATTACCTTTCACAACTAGTTCAGGACCCAACAAGAGGGGGGGCACTGCTAGACCTAATATTATCCAACAGGCCAGACCGCATATCAAATATAAGGGTTGGGGGTCACTTGGGTAATAGTGATCACAAAATAATAAGCTTTCATGTATCCTTTAATAAGATGTGTAGTCGAGGGGTTACAAGGACACTAAACTTCAGGAAGGCAAATTTCCAACGGATGAGAGATGATCTTGGTGCAATAAACTGGGACGATATCCTGAGACATAAAAATACACAAAGAAAATGGGAGACGTTTATTAGTATCCTGAATAGGACCTGTGCACAGTATATACCCTATGGGAATAAACATGCTAGAATTAGGAGGAAACCACTATGGCTAAATAGAGCTGTAAGGGGCGCAATAAGGGACAAAAAGAAAGCGTTTAGGGAATTAAAGCAAGTAGGTAGTGAAGAGGCATTAAATAAATACAGAAGACTGAATAAATTCTGTAAAAAGCAAATCAAGACAGCAAAGATTGAGGCAGAGAGACTCATTGCCAGAGAAAGTAAAAATAATCCCAAAATATTCTTTAACTACATAAATAGCAAGAAACTAAAAAATGATAGTGTTGGTCCCCTTAAAAATAGTCTGGGTGAAATGGTGGATGAGGATGAGGAAAAAGCCAATATGCTAAATGAATTTTTTTCAACTGTATTTACACAAGAAAATCCCATGACAGATAACATGATCATAGATAAAAAAATTTCTCCATTAAATGTCACATGCTTAACCCAGCAGGAAGTACGGCGGCGTCTAAAAATCACTAAAGTTGACAAATCCCCGGGTCCGGATGGGATACACCCCCGAGTACTGCAGGAATTAAGTACAGTTATAGATAGACCATTATTTTTAATCTTTAAAGATTCCATAATAACTGGGTCTGTACCACAGGACTGGCGTATAGCAAATGTGGTGCCAATATTCAAAAAGGGGGCAAAAACTGAACCTGGAAATTATAGGCCAGTGAGCTTAACATCTACTGTGGGTAAAATCCTGGAGGGTTTTTTAAGGGATACTATATTGGAGTATCTGAAGCTGAATAACCTCATGACACAGTATCAGCATGGGTTTACGAGGGACCGTTCTTGTCAGACTAATCTGATAAGCTTTTATGAAGGGGTAAGTTCAGGACTGGACCAAGGGAATGCAGTGGACGTGGTGTTCATGGACTTCTCAAAAGCTTTTGATACAGTGCCACACAAAAGGTTGATACATAAAATGAAAACAATGGGGATAGGGGAAAATATGTGTAAGTGGGTTAAGAACTGGCTCATGGATAGGAAACAAAGGGTGGTTATTAATGGAGCACACTCGGACTGGGTCACGGTTAGCAGTGGGGTACCACAGGGGTCAGTATTGGGGCCGCTTCTCTTTAACATATTTATTAATGACCTTGTAGGGGGCATACAGAGTAGTATTTCAATATTTGCAGATGACACTAAACTCTGCAGGGTAATAAATACAGAGGAGGATAATTTTATATTACAGGAGGATTTATGTAAACTAGAAGCTTGGGCTGATAAATGGCAAATGAGCTTTAATGGGGATAAATGTAAGGTCATGCACTTGGGTAGAACAAATAAGATGTATAATTATGTGCTTAATTGTAAAACACTGGGCAAAGCTGTCACTGAAAAAAGACTTGGGTGTATGGGTGGACGACAAACTCACATTTAGTGGCCAATGTCAGGCAGCTGCTGCCAAGGCAAATAAAATAATGGGATGCATTAGACGAGGCATAGATGCTCATGAGGAGAACATAATTTTACCTCTATACAAGTCACTGGTGCGACCACACTTAGAATACTGTGTGCAGTTCTGGTCTCCGGTGTATAAGAAAGACATAGCTGAACTGGAGCGGGTGCAGAGAAGAGCGACCAAGGTTATTAGAGAACTGGGGGTCTGCAATACCAAGACAGGTTATTACACTTGGGGTTATTTAGTTTGGAAAAACGAAGGCTTAGGGGTGATCTTATTACAATGTACAAATATATGAGGGGACAGTACAAAGACCTTTCTAATGATCTTTTTACTCTTAGACCTGTGACGGGGACGAGGGGGCATCCTCTACGTCTGGAGGAAAGAAGGTTTAGCCATAATCACAGATGCAGATTCTTTACTGTAAGAGCAGTAAGACTATGGAACTCTCTGCCGTCTAATGTTGTAATGAGTGATTCCTTACTAAAATTTAAGAGGGGACTGGATGCCTTTCTTGAAAAGTATAATATTACAGGCTATATTCACTAGTTTCCTAGATACAGCGTTGATCCAGGGAGCTAGTCTGATTGCTGTATGTGGAGTCGGGAAGGAATTTTTTTCCCCAATGTGAAGCTTACTGTTTGCCACTTGGGTTTTTTTTTTGCCTTCCTCTGGATCAACATGTTAGGGCAGGTTAGGATAGGATATGAGTTGAACTAGATGGACTTAAAGTCTTCCTTCAACCTTAATAACTATGTTACTATAGCATGAGAGGCGTCACCACAGTAGAAACATAACCCATTGCGTTTTCGAAACTCATGACGCTGTGCCCCAGAAGCCACTCTATCACACTGCATGGGTTCAGAAGCTGGTTCACAAGGCAACACTATTCCACGCATACCTCTACGCTCACGCAAACGTCTGTCAATTTGAATCGCTAATGACATAGAATCATTGAGACCAGAGGGAGCAGGGAAACCCACCATAACATCTTTTACATTCTCTGACAGACCCTTCCGAAAAAGGGCTGCCAAAGCATCATCATTCCATTTGGTCAGGACTGCCCACCTTCGGAATCTCTGACAGTATAACTCAGCGTCCTCAAGCCCCTGATTTAATGCCAACAAGGCTTTTTCAGCTTGATCAGTGACATTAGGTTCATCGTACAATAACCCCAGAGCCAGAAAAAATGCATCAACATTTCTCAAAACAGGATCCGCAGGTGTCAGGGAAAAAGCCCAATCCTGAGGATCGCCGCGCGGGAGAGAGATGACAATTTGAACCTGCTGTGCTGCGTTCCCTGAAGACTTAGGTTTTAAGGCAAAAAACAACTTACAGTTATTTTTGAAATTCAGAAATTTAGCTCGATCCCCTAAAAACAAATCTGGCATGGGGATCCTAGGTTCCACAACCGGCAACACTGCAAGATAGGTAGCAATACTCCGAACTTCAGTGGCAAGCTGATCCACACGGCCAAACAACTGTGCAAACTCCATTGAGAGAAAAAAAAATCCTCAGCACCCAGAGAAAAAGAGGGAAAGAAAAAAAATATATATATATCTCTGACAACTTATTTTATATTTTTTTTTTACACTATCTTTCCCTTCTGTGAGTACCATATAATTTTCAGTTTGGCCGGTGATACTGTTATGATTTGGTAGGCTGAGGAGAGCAGGCAAAAAAGGCAATACACCAGAGAGGTTGGAATCTACTGGATTGCAGTACCCTGACTAACCACCACAACTAAAGGCAGCCGTGGAGCTTACCTACGTTGGTCCTAGACGCCTCGTCACAGCCTGAGAAGCTAACTACACCTAAAGATAGAAAGAGGAAAACTATCTGACCAGAGCAGATCCCCAAAGAACATAGGAAGCCCCCAAACATGTAATGGCGGTTAGACAAGAGGAAATACAGACACAAACAGAAGATAGTATGAGCAAACGTTGGGGCCCAATCTTCCTAGAAAGAAAAGGATAGGAAGGACACTTACTGCAATCCAAAAAACCCTAAAAAAATACCAACACACTAATTGCAAAAACACCTGAGATCACACGACCTCTACCATCTAAATTAGTTCTCTGGTGTAACAAAACTAAGCAGCAGCCACTGAAAAAACTGGAAAAGGCAAATGAACAAATAACAGTGGCTAAGATAAACCGAGAGGAGCACAAGCCCCCGGATGGGACCTGGCTGACCTCCACAGAAGTGCAGGACAAAATGCAAAAAGCAAGCACAAAAATAAAAGCAGAAAATATCTTATCTGTTAGCAGAAGATGCAGGCAAGACACAGCTAGTTTCCAAGTGAACCAGGAACCAAAGTTGAGACAAAAACAATTGATCACCGGCAACCCTGATGGGAGGGAACCTCCCTTATATAAGACCAGTCTGTAACACCTGATTGCCAATCTTCATTGAATAGTTCAGTACTGTTTGTAACCACCAGAGGGAGCTTCTGCTCAGAATTCATTTCTAACACATTCACAACAGCTGAGCCTGAGAGCGTCTGTGTGTTACTCCGGAAATATATACGGAGATTTACAATTTTCCCCTACACCGTATACAGCTACCTAGTGCCAAGAAAAAAGCAAATGGTACAGAGTTTTAAACAACAACAATAATTTTAATGATTCATCAATATATAGACACAATAACATTAAATAATACAGAGTAACCACAGACCAAGCAGGTAAAAGGGGGGAAAAAGAAAAAGATTCCAGACCACAAGGTAAGTCACAAATTGCTGCACATGGAATGATGTGAAGTAATACCATACAGCTGAACTCAGGGATTTCAAGAAAATAGCAGGTCAATACCACCATATAATAATTATCCCATATAGGGTACAAGTGTCTATGTGCTAACCGCCCAATGTAGAGCAAAGTGTCCACAGTGCCACAAGAATTAATTAGTTAAATAAAGTGCCAGTGCATAAGGGAACAACTTACATGTGGAATGGTATCCTAGCCCATGCCTGCCGACCTTGTGGTCTAATGCTTACACAGGGTTATGTGATATTTCTTCCTGATTGGGATTTTTTTGTAGTTCCACCGTATACAGCTGTACGCTTCTGATACAGTACCATATATCTGCTGGTATTTTTGGTACATTTTCCCAAACATGAGGAAGTATGGTGGAAGAGGCCACCGACGTAGACGGGAGGGGGGGGTGGCAGCTGGTACTGATGGTGGTGGTGGTGCATCTGCTGGTAGTGCCAAAAGCACAATAGCACCTAAGGCAGGAGGTGTTGAGCCTGCGTCATCATCTGGCTCCAGAAGGCCTGGAAGGCTCCCTTTTCTGGGAGTAGGTAAACCGCTTTTAAAGCCAGAGCATCAGGAACAGGTTTTGTCTTACATTGCCGAAACAGCCTCCAGCTCTATCGCCTCCTCTTCTGAAGTTTCAAAAAATGCAAGCACTGAGTCGTCAGTGCAGGCTCCTGGTCAGGAACAACACCATTCCTTGTGTCCTTCACCACCACCAAAAGTGAAGGATGCGGCAGGCCACACTTCAGATTACTCCATGGAGCTCTTTTCACATACCATGCCTGGGTTATCAAGTCAAATCCTGAGTTCCCCTGTCCAAGATGAATCTGACATGGAGTGCACTGATGCACAGCCACTGCTATTTGATTCTGCTGGTACATTCACCCAGAGCACTACATTGCTGTCATGGTCTGCTGAGTTTCTGGGATTAGGTGGTTTTAGGGTTAACCGGAATGGCCTCACTCTGGGATTCTCAGGGGCTTTTTATAGCCTCATTGTGGGGCCATCCTCTGTCGCTTATACTCTGACCCTTTGCCGAGTGTGTTTGACTCTGGTTCTAATTTGGCTGTGTCCCTGTTTCGAGTTTTGCCTGTCCCTTTTGTACTCTGCTGCCCTCTACGTGTATGACCCTTGGCTACGTGCTGACTCTGCTCTGCCTGCTCCTCTTGTACTTCACAGCTCTCTCTGTGTTCGACCTCTTGGCTATTCTCTGATTACGCTCTGCCTCCTCCTCTTGTACTTCGTCGCCCTCTACCTGTATGACCCCTTGGCTACGTCCGGATTATCCGTTCTGTATATGCCCCTTGGTAACTGTATCCCGTAGTTACCCTTCTAGGAGTTTTCCTTCACGTCATAGCTCTCCGGAGCTTAGGCCACGTCCTCCAGCAGTCACATGCTTCAGGTCCTCTGGCCTGAATCATTCTCTACCTGCTACTGCTTCCTCTGAGAGACCTGTGGCCGGCTCCACCCCTTGGCAGTCACATGCTTCAGGTCCTGGTTGTCTGCTTCTCCCTTCACAGGTATTTTTGGGCATAGTTTGTTTACTCAGGACACACGCACTGGCTCAGTGAGCAAGTATAGTGCGGTGTTCCTGACAATTGCCCTCGCAGTCTACTGAGCCAGAATCTGACCCTGAAGAAACTCAGGTGCCCCTTCCCGCATACAGTCATGGCCAAAAATTTTGAGAATGACACAAATATTATATTTTCACATGATCTGCTGCCCTCTGGTTTTTATGTGTGTGTTTGACAGATGTTTTTATCACAGACAGAAATATAATTGCAAACATGAGTAACAAAAGCTTATATTGACAGTTAAAATGAGTTAATGCAGCAAGTCAATATTTGCAGTGTTGACCCTTCTTCTTCAGGACCTCTGCAATTCTCCCTGGCATGCTCTCAATCAACTTCTGGACCAAATCCTGACTGATAGCAGTCCATTCTTGTACAATCAATGCTTTCATTTTGTCAGAATTTTTAGGTTTTTGTTTGTCCACCCGTCTCTTGATGATTGACCACAAGTTCTCAATGGAATTAAGATCTGGGGAGTTTCCAGGCCATGGACCCAAAATCTGTATGTTTTGTTCCCTGAGCCATTTAGTTATCACCTTTGCTTTATGGCAAGGTGCTCCATCATGCTGGAAAAGGCATTGTTGATCGCCAAACTGCTCTTGGAGGGTTGGGAGAAGTTGCTCTTGGAGGACATTCTGGTACCATTCTTTATTCATGGCTGTGTTTTTAGGCAAGACTGTGAGAGAGCCGATTCCCTTGGCTGAGAAGCAACCCCACACATGAATGGTTTCAGGATGCTTAACAGTTGGCATGAGACAAGACTGATGGTAGCGCTCACCTTGTCTTCTCTGAATGAGGCGTTTTCCTAATGTCCCAAACAATCGAAAAGGGGATTCATCAGAGAAAATAACTTTACCCCAGTCCTCAGCAGTCCACTGCCTGTACCTTTTGCAGAATATCAGTCTGTCCATGATGTTTTTTTCTGGAGAGAAGTGGCTTCTTTGCTGCCCTCCTTGAGACCAGGCCTTGCTCCAAGAGTCTCCGCCTCACAGTGCGTGCAGATGCACTCACACCTGCCTGCTGCCATTCCTGAGCAAGCTCTGCACTGCTGGTAGCCCGATCCCGCAGCTGAAACACTTTTAAGAGACGGTCCTGGCGCTTGCTGGTCTTTCTTGGGCACCCTGGAGCCTTTTTGGCAACAATGGAACCTCTCTCCTTGAAGTTCTTGATGATGCGATAGATTGTTGACTGAGGTGCAATCTTTCTAGCTGCGATACTCTTCCCTGTTAGGCCATTTTTGTGCATTGCAATGATGACTGCACGTGTTTCTTTAGAGATAACCATGGTTAACAGAAGAGAAACAATGATGCCAAGCACCAGCCTCCTTTTAAAGTGTCCAGTGGTGTCATTCTTACTTAATCATGACAGATTGATCTCCAGCCATGTCCTCATCAACACCCACACCTGTGTTAATGGAGCAATCACTGAAAAGAGGTTAGCTGGTCCTTTTAAGGCAGGGCTGCAATGATGTTGAAATGTGTTTTGGGGATAAAGTTCATTTTCTAGCCAAATATTGACTTTGCAAGTAATTGCTGTTAAGCTGATCACTCTTTATAACATTCTGGAGTATATGCAAATTGCCATTAGAAAAAGTGAAGCAGTAGACTTTGTAAAAATTAATATTTGTGTCATTCTCAAAACTTTTGGCCATGACTGTACTATACCACCTTACACAATGACACAGAGGAAGGTGCAGATGAAATTGAAGAGGAGGTGATGGATGACCCAGTTGTTTACCCGGATTGGCATCCATTGGGGGAAGAGGGTGCCGCTGGCAATAGCTCAGAAGAGGAGGAGGATCCGCAGCAGGCATCGACAACGCAGCTACGATTATCTGGCAGACCTGTAGCAATTCAAAAACGTGTTAAAAACAAAAGGTGTTGCAGGACAGCTTGGCCAGACGGTCAAATTAGCACAGCGTGCAAGTCCTGAAAATTTATCCCATAGTAGGAAGAGTGCAGTGTGGCTCTTCTTTGACCAAAATCCTAATAATGAGGCAAAAGTTATCTGTAAGAAGTGCGGAAGGACCTTTAGCCGAGGGAAAAATCTCTGAAAATTGAATACCAGTTGCATGCGTAGACATTTAAACACCATGCACTTGCAAGCGTGGATGGACTACAAAACCTCAGGTAGCACATGTGCACCTGCTCCGACTGAAGGTAGCCAGCAACGCTACATCTCTTCCCCCACTGTAAGCCCACCGGTTAGCACACCACCAGCAAGAAATGTTGAGGTGTCGTCGCAAGGCCAAAGCAGTCAGGGAATCACAATTTTTTTGCAAGCAAAGACTGAATCTAGGCCATCGCCACCATCACCAACCCCCTCTCAGTCCGCCATGTGCACCGCTAGTTCCCCCATATGCAGATCTCAAGTCCAGCTCACCCTAGCAGACACTCTGAATAGGGCAAGAAAGTACTCATCCGCGTACACTGGCTTTGAACGCCTACATTGCCAAACTGATCTCATTAGAGATGATGCCCTTCCGTTTGGTGGAAAGTGCAGCGTTCCGAGAGCTTATGGCCTATTCTGTCCCATGTTATGACCTACCCAGTCGGCACATCTTTTCTAGAAAAGCTGTCCCTGCCCTCCACCTGCATGTGAAAGACCGCATTGTCCATGCACTCAAACAATCAGTGAATGGAAAGGTGCACCTCACAACAGGTGCCTGGGCCAGTAGGCATGGCCAGGGCCGTTACGTGTCCATCACTGCGCACTGCGTTAATGTGGTGGATTCAGGGGACAGCGGCGGTGGGACAGTGCTGCCTAGCTCACGCTATAGGCAACAGTTGGCTGTAGGCGTTCGACCCTCCTCCTCCAGAATTGAAAGCTCGACACAGAGCTCAGTCGCACGAGCACTGCATCCGCAGCTGCCAGTGTTGCACACGAGGTGTGTCACTATAGAACAGCTAGTGGTAAGCGTCAGCAGGCTATTTTAAAGATAATGTTTTTGGGCAACAACAGACACACCGCGGAGGTACTGGCCGACTACTTGCATCGATAAACTGAGTCATGGCTGGGCAGTCTACATCTTAAGCCAGGCAAGGTAGTCAGTGATAACTGCCATAATTTTGTGGCTGCCATAGCCCTGGCAAAACTCAGACACATGCCTTGCCTGGCTCACACCTTGTGCCTGGTGGTACAGTGCTTCATAAATAATTATCCGGAGTCACCAGCCCTGCTCCATAAGGTGCGAAGACTGTGCTCGCACATCGGTCGCTCGCCCGTAGACTCCAGTCGTATGCAGAGGCTGCAGCGATCGCTCCATCTCCCCAAGCACTGCCTAATCATAGACGTTGCAACAAGGTGGATCTCCGCCATGCACATGGTTGAGAGGCTGTGCAAACAGAGGCAGGCTAATGCATTTGTGGGAGTATACATGGGCAGGCAGTTTGAGGGCAGACATGGAGTTGTCGGGTGTGCAGTGGTCAAAGCTGAAAGACCTCTAAAGTCCTTCAGTGTTTTGAGGAATGCACACGACTGGTAAGCGCAGACGACGCCATCATAAGCATGAGCATCCCACTTATGCATTTGCTCATGCAAACTTTTACTCACATTAAGAATCAGGCGTCTGCAGAGGAGGAGGAGGGAAGCCTTGATGATAGTCAGCCATTGCCTGCTCAGGGATCTGTCCTGGACGAGTTAGAGGAGGATGATTATTTTGGGGAGGAGGATGCTTCTCAGGGGGCAAGAGAAAACAGCTTGCCAAGGTCAGGTACAGGGTTTGTGCGTGACTGGAGGGATGTGGATTTGGCAGAAAGTGCTCCTCCACCCACCACTGTCAGTGCATCATTGATACCTGGAACATTGACCCACATGCGTGATTATGTCTTGCGGATCTTAACCCCTTACTGCCATCGGACGTACTATCCCGTCCATGGTACCTGGGCCTGTATGACCGGGGACGGGATAGTACGTCATAGGCGATCAGCTGCGCTCCTGAGGGGAGCGCAGCTAATCGCCGCCGGGTGTCAGCTGATTATCACAGCTGACACCCATGACTGTGTGTCAGGAGCGGTCACGGACCGCTCCCGGCACATTAACCCCTTGCACACCGCGATCAAACATGATCGCGGTGTACTGGGGGCACAGGGGAGGATCGCGCAGGGTGGGGGCTCCCTGCGCGCCCCCCTGAGACCCTCAGAGCAGCGCGATATGATCGCGCTGTTCTGAGGGCTTCCTCCCTCCCAGGACCCGGATCCAAGATGGCGCCGGGGTCCTGGAGGGAGGCGGCTACCTCAGTGCCTGCCGAGAGCAGGCACTGAGAAGCCTGCATCTATGCCTGTGTGATCGCTGGTGTGACAGAGTGCTGTGCACACTGTCACACCAGCGATCTGATAAAATACAGTGATGTCCCACCCTGGGACAAAGTAAAAAAGTAAAAATAAACATGTGTAAAAAAAAATCCAAAATAAATTAAAAAAAAAAAAAATATTCCCCAATAAATTCACTTCTTCCTGTAAATAAAAAAAAAAAAACAATAAAAGTACACATATTTGGTATCGCCGCGTCCGTAACGACCCCCCCTATAAAATTGTCCCACTAGTTAACCCCTTTAGTGAACCCCTTAAAAAAAAAAAAAAAAACGAAGCAAAAAATCAATGCTTTATCATCATACCGCCGAACAAAAAGTGGAATAACGCGCGATCAAAAAGACCGATATAAAAAAACATGGTACCGCTGAAAACGTCATCTTGTCCCGCAAAAAACGAGCCGTCATAAAGCATCATCAGCGAAAAAGTTATAGCTCGCAGAATAAAGCGATGCAAAAATAATTATTTTTTATATAAAATTGTTTTTATTCTATAAAAGCGCCAAAACATGAAAAAATGATATAAATGAGGTATCGCCATAATCGTACTGACCCGAAGAATAAAACTGCTTTATCAATTTTACCACACGCGGAACGGTATAAACGCCTCCCCCAAAAGAAATTCATGAATTGCTGATTTTTGTTCATTCTAACCTCCCAAAAATCGAAATAAAAAGCGATCAAAAAACGTCACGTGCTCAAAAATGGTACCAATAAAAACGTCAACTCGTCCCGCAAAAATATAAGACCTCACATGACTTTGTGGGCCAAAATATGCAAAAATTATAGCTCTAAAAATGTGATGATGCAAAAACTATTTTTGCAATAAAAAGCGTCTTTTAGCGTGACAGCTGCCAATCATAAAAACCCGCTATAAATAGTAAATCAAACCCCCCTTTATCACCCCTTTAGTAAGGGAAAAATAATAAAATTAAAAAAAAGTATTTATTTCCATTTTCCCATTAGGGTTAGGGTTGCGGCTAAAGTTAGGGTTGGCGCTAAAGTTAGGGTTAGGGTTGGGATTAGGGGTGTGTTAGGGTTAGGTTTGTGGTTAGGGTTGGGACTAGGGTTAGGGGTGTGTTGGGGTTAGGGTTGGAGTTAGAATTGGGGGGTTTCAGCTGTTTAGGCACATCAGGGGCTCTCCAAATGTGACATGGCGTCTGATCTCAATTCCAGCCAATTCTGCGTTGAAAAAGTCAAACGGTGCTCCTTCACTTCTCAGCTCTGCCATGCGTCCAAACAGTAGTTTATCCTCACATATAGGGTATCAGCGTACTCTGGACCCCAAGAGTTATTGTGCAATTTGTCCTATTTCTTCTGCTACCCTTGGGAAAATAAAAAACTGGGGTCGAAAATATCATTTTTGTACAAAAAAAAATATTTTTTTGTTTTTACGGCTGTACATTATAAACTTCTGTGAAGCACTTGGGGCTTCATAGCGCTCACCACACATCTAGATAAGTTCCTTGTGGGGTCTATTTTCCAAAATGGGGTCACTTGTTGGGGATTTCCACTGTTTAGGCGCATCAGGGGCTCTCCAAATGCGACATGACGCCCCCAGACCATTCCATCAGTCTGCAATCCAAAACGTCACTACTTCCCTTCCGAGCCCCGACGTGTACCCATACAGTAGTTTTCTCCCACATATTGGATATCAGCGTACTCAGGACAAATTGGACAACAACTTTTGGGGTCCAATTTCTCCTGTTACCCTTGTAAAAATAAAATATTGGGGCAAAAAAATCATTTTTGCAAAAAAAAAAAAGGATTTTTTATTTTTATGGCTGTGCGTTATAAACTTCTGTGAAGCACTTCGGGGTTCAAAGTGCTCACCACACATCTAGACAAGTTCCTTGTGGGGTCTATTTTCCAAAATGGGGTCACTTGTGGGGGGTTTCCACTGTTTAGGCGCATCAGGGGCTCTCCAAATGCGACATGACGCCCCCAGACCATTCCATCAAAGTCTGCAATCCAAAACGTCACTACTTCCCTTCCGAGCCCTGACGTGCGCCCATACAGTAGTTTTCTCCCACATATTGGGTATCAGCGTACTCAGGACAAATTGGACAACAACTTTTGGGTTCCAATTTCTTCTGTTACCCTTGTGAAAATAAAATATTGGGGGCGAAAAAATCATTTTTGTAAAAAAAAAAAAAAGATTTTTTATTTTTACGGCTGTACGTTATAAACTTCTGTGAAGCACTTCGGGGTTCAAAGTGCTCACCACACATCAAGATAAGTTCCTTGTGGGGTCTATTTGCCAAAATGGGGTCACTTGTGGGGGGTTTCCACTGTATAGGTGCATCAGGGCTCTCCAAATGTGACATGACGCCCCCAGACCATTCCATCAAAGTCTGCAATCCAAAACGTCACTACTTCCCTTCCGAGCCCTGACGTGCGCCCATACAGTAGTTTTCTCCCACATATTGGGTATCAGCGTACTCAGGACAAATTGGACAACAACTTTTGGGTTCCAATTTCTTCTGTTACCCTTGTGAAAATAAAATATTGGGGACGAAAAAATCATTTTTGTAAAAAAAAAAAAAGATTTTTTATTTTACGGCTGTACGTTATAAACTTTAGTGAAACACCTGGGGTTAAAAGTTCTCACCACACATCTAGATAAGTTCCTTGAGGGGTCTAGTTTCCAAAATGGCGTCATTTATGGGGGTTTCCACTGTTTAGGCAGATCAGGAGCTCTCCAAACACGACATGGCGTCCAGCCAATTCTGCGTTGAAAAAGTCAGACGGCGCTCCTTCCCTTCCAAACTCTGCCATGCACCCAAACAGTGGTTTACCCCCACATATGGGGTATCAGCACACTCAGGACAAATTGCACAATAACTTTTGGAGTCTTGTTACCCTTGGAAAAATAAAAATTGGGGTGAAAAGATCATTTTTGTGGAAAAAATATGATTTTTAAATTTTACGGCTCTACGTTATAAACTTGTGTGAAGCACTTGGGGTTCAAATTGCTCACCAAAGATCTAGAAAAGTTCCTTAGGGGGTCTAGTTTCCAAAATGGGGTCATTTGTGGGGGTTTCCACTGTTTAGGCACATCAGGGCTCTCCAAATGCAACATGGCATCCAATCTCAATTCCAGCCAATTTTGGTTGGAAAAAGTCAAATGGTGCTCCTTCCATTCCGAGCTCTGCCGTGCGCCCAAACAGTGGTTCCCACCCACATATGGGGTATCAGCGTACTCAGGACAAATTGGACAACAACTTATGTGGTCCAATTTCTCCTGTTACCCTTGAGAAAATAAAAAATTAGTGACTAAAATATAATTTTTGTGGGAAAAAAATAGGATTTTTTATTTTCATGCCCGGGCATTATAAACTTGTGTGAAGCACTTGGGGGTTCAAAGTGCTCACCAAAGATCTAGATAAGTTCCTTAGGGGGTATAGTTTCCAAAATGGGGTCACTTGTGGGGGTTTCCACTGTTTAGGCTCATCTGGGGCACTGCAAACGGAACATGACCCCCATCAACGTCTGCATTCCAAAACGTTACTACTTCCTTTCCAAGCCCTGCCGTGCACCCAAACAGTTCCCCCCCCCACATATGGGGTATCAGCGTACTCAGGACAAATTGGACAACAACTTTTGGGGTCCAATTTCCTTGGGAAAATTCAAAAATTTGGGACTAAAAAATCATTTTTGTGGAAATTTTTTTTTTTTTTCTTCACACCCAGGCATTATAAGCTTTTGTGAAACACTTGGGAGTTCAAAGTGCTCACAACAGATCTAGATAAGTACCTTAGGGGGTCTAGTTTCCAAAATGGTGTCACTTGTGGGGGTTTCCACTGTTTAGGCGCATCAGGGGCTCTCCAAACACGACATGGCGTCCAATCTCAATTCCAGCCAATTTTAGTTTGAAAAAGTCAAACGGCGCTCCTTCCCTTACGAGCTCTGCCGTGTGCCCAAACAGTGGTTTTCCCCCACATATTGGGTATTGGCGTACTCAGGAGAAATTGCATAACAACCTTATCTGCCCATTTTCTCCTTTTACCCTTGTGAAAATAAAAAAAAAGTTTGTAAAAGATCATTTTTGTGGCTAAAAAGTTAAATATTCATTTTTTCCTTCCACGTTGCTTTAGTTCCTGTGAAGCACCTGAAGGGTTAATAATCTTCTTGAATGTGGTTTTGAGTACCTTGAGGGGTGCAGTTTTTAGAATGGTGTCACTTTTGGGTATTTTCTGCCATATAGACCCCTCAAAGTGACTTCAAATGAGAGGTGGTCCCTAAAAAAAATGGCTTTGTAAATTTTGTTGTAAAAATGAGAAATCGCTGGTCAACTTTTAACCCTTATAACTTCCTAACAAAAAAAAATTTTGGTTCCAAAATTGTGCTGATGTAAAGTAGACATGTGGGAAATGTTATTTATTAACTATTTTGTGCGACATATTTCTCTGTTTTAAGGGAATAAAAATTCAAAGTTTGAAAATTGCAAAATTTTAAAAATTTTCGCCATATTTGCGTTTTTTTCAAAAATAAACGCAAGTTATATGGAAGAAATTTTACTTCTAACGTGAAGTACAATATGTCACGAGAAAACAATCTCAGAATCGCGAAGATCCGTTGAAGCGTTCCAGAGTTATAACCTCATAAAGAGACAGTGGTCAGAATTGTAAAAATTGGCCCGGTCATTAACGTGCAAACCACCCTTGGGTGAAGGGGTTAAAAAGAGACCCCCGCATTGCCAAAATTATGAAGGATGACGACTGCTGGTTGGCCAGCATCCTCAATCCACGCTATAAAGGCAAATTACAGAACATCATGCCACAGGAGAACTTAGAGCTAATATTGGCGAACAAACAAGCAACTATGGTAAACTGTTTCTTAGAGGCATTCCCAGCACACAGCAGTGGTGCAGGTTCTACCATGAGCCGTACTGGGCCAAATGGAAGAGGTGTTCGTGGTGCACACAGCCGAAGTGGCGTTGGAGACGGGTTTCATGACCATGTTGTGGACTGATGTCTCGAGTAACGCTTACACGACTGTTAATACTGAATCGATTGCAACAGATAGGAGACAGCAGTTGTCAACTATGGTTCAAAATTACCTCTCCTCCCCTATCGATGTTCTCCCTCACAGTTCATTCCCCTTTGACTACTGGGCCTGTAAACTGGACACCTGACCTGAATTGGCACAATATGCCTTACAGGAGCTCTATTGCCCTGCTGGTAGTGTGCTATCAGAAAGAGTCTTCAGTGCTGCTGGATCAATCCTGACAGAAAGAAGGACCCGGCTGTCGGCCCAAAAGGTTGGTGATCTCACCTTCATTAAAATGAACCATGCCTGGGTTTCAAAGGATTTTGTACCACCTTCTCCTGATGACACATAGGTTGCCAGCAAAATGGCTCGCTTTGTCCTCCTCTTCCTCCGACTTCTCCAATTCCTCCATTTGCAGCTGCTGAACGTCCAGCCTACACCTCAACATATGCCAGTTTTTCCACCCCCCTAACTGGGCTGTACCCCTCCCCCCACCAGGGCCGGCGTCAGCACCTGGCGCACCCGGGCGAGTTCCGGGGCCCTGAGCAGGTGGGGGGACCCACTCGCCTTCAGAGACACCGGTGTACTGTAAGGGGCCCTGTGCCAGTGCCGTCGCCAACGATTGGGCCCCCCCCCCTGCTTGCTCAGGGTCCCAGCACTTGCAATACTTACCTCTCCCTGCTCCACCGCTGTGACGTCTTCCGCGTTTCCTGACAGTGACATTTAGGTCAGAGAGCGCGATGACGTCACGTCTGTACGCCCTCTGCCTGAGTGCAGAGAGCTGGAAGATGACGACGCTGAGTAGTCTAGAGTAGAGCAGTGCCCAGCGAGGAGAGTTGTTTCATTTTTTTAATGTTTAGAGCAATTTATTGGAAGCATTATACACTAGAGAATTATATATGGGACCCATCATACACTTAAGCATCATAGATAGGGCCCATTATACACTGGAACATTGTAAATGGGGCCCATTATATATGGAGCATTATATAGGCCCATCATACACTGGAGCATCATCCATGGGGCCCATCATACACTGGAGCATCATATACTGGAGCCCATTATACAGTGGAGCATTATAAATGGGGCCCGTTATATATGGAGCATTATATAGGCCAGGGGTCTCAAACTCGGCAGAGTAAAGGGGCCGCACATAAAAAAAAATTAGGCTGGGGGCCGCATTCCATTCAAACTTAATACAGTACAAAATAATTGTTTATTTGAACTACTATAACAATTCTCTCCCTCCGGACCTCCCCCTCTCTCCGTGGCCGTTCAAATAAGTTGTCAGCTGCGATCTACAGCTTACCGTATATACTTGTGTATAAGTCGACCCAAGTATAAGCCGACCCCCCTAATTTTGCCACAAAAAACCTGGGAAACCTTAATAACTCGCCTAGGGTGGAAAATGCAGCAGCTACTAAATTTTCAAAAATAAAAAGAGATACCAATAAAGTTAAAATTAATTGAGACATCAGTAGGTTAAATGTTTTTGAATATCCATATTGAATCAGGAGCCCTATATAATGCTACTTATAATAAAGGCCCCATAAGATGCTCCATTGAATAATATGCCCCATATGCTGCTCCATAAAGGTTATGGCCCCTTAAAATGCTCCATAGATTATGCCCCCATAAGATGCTCCATAGATTATGCCCCTTAAGATGCTCCATATTTTATGCCCCCATAAGATGCTCCATATATTTTATGCCGCCATAAGATGCTTCATATATTTTTTTCCCCCCATAAAATGCTCCATATATTTTTCCCCCATAAGATGCTCCATAGATTATGCCCCCATAAGATGCTCCATATATTTTATGCCCCCTTAAGATGCTCCTTTTTTTTTGCCCCATAAGATGCCCAATATATTTTATGCCCCCATAATATGCTCCATTATTTTGTATTTTGTGCCCCCATAAGATGCTCCATAGATTATGCCCCTATAAGATGCTCCATATATTTTATGCCCCATATGCTGCTGCTGCAAATAAAATAAAAAAAATGACATACTCACCTCTTGTCGCTGGGAGCCAGGTGCCGATGTCCTGAGCAGGCGGGGACACCGGCGCGCTATGGGGGACAGGTTCTGGTGTCACCGTTGGCTCTGGGCCCCAGCACCTGCGATATTCACCTGTCCCCGATCCACCGCTGTGCGACGCTCCATCGTCCGGCTCCTCTGTCAGTGACTGTTCAGGCAGAGGACGCGGCGCGCACTAACTACGTCATCGCGCCCTGTGACCTGAACATCACAGCCAGAGGACACAGAGGAGAGAGCGACGCGCAGCGGTGGACCTGGGACAGGTGAATATCGCATATACTTACCCCCTCCTGGCGCATCTCTGCAGCCCCCCTGCTTCTCCCGCGGTCTTCGACAGCTATTCCTTCAGCGGTCACGTGGTACCGCTCATTAAAGTCATGGATATGCGCATATTCGTGACTTTAATGAGCGGTACCTCGTGACCGCTGAAGAAAGGAGCCTGAGATTGTGGGAGAAGCAGGGGGTGGGGCTGCAGAGACGCGCCAGAGGGTGCATTATCTGACGCCCCCTCCCCCGCCGACCCCTGACATGTGGTGCACCGCGGGCCGCAGATGCGCCTGCCTTGGGCCGCATGCGGTCCTTGTGTTTGGGACCCCTGATATAGGCCCATCATACACTGGAGCATTATAAATGGGGCCCATCATACACTGGAGCATCATATACGGGATCTATTATACACTGAAGCATCATATGGGGCCCATTTTATTACTTATGGCCCATATATCAATGGGCCCATTCTGCATATGGCCATATGGAGATATTCCATCCACGATATGGGGCCACATCATGCATATGACTGGAGCATCATATGGGCCCATTATATATGGAGGCATTATATAGGCCCATCATACACTGGATGCCATCATCCAATGGGGCCCATTCATACAACTTGGATCATATATAAATGGGGCCCATTTTACATAACACTCAGGAGCATCATCATGGTGCCCATCTAATGATCATATTCCATACATGGAGCATTTCGCCATTATACTGAGCATAAAAGTGCCCATTATATAGGCCCATCATACACTGGATCATCCATGGGGCCCATCATACACTGGAGCATCATATACGGGGCCCATTATACACTGGAGCAACATATTGGGCCCATTATATATGGAGCATTATATAGGCACATTATACATTGGAGCATCATCCATGGGGCCCATCATATACTGGAGCATCATATGGGGTTCTTTATGGGGCATCATATATGGTATGGAGCACATATGGGGCCTATTCTGTATGGAGCATTATATGGAGCCCATTCTGTATGGAGCCATATATGGGGCCCATCATATACTTTATGGAGCTTTATATGCAACTCATTATACTGTATGGAGCAATATGTGGGGCTCATTATACTCTATGGGGACCGTCCTATACTGTATGGCACATTATATGGGGACCATCATATACTGTAGCATTATGTGGAGCTCATCATATACTGTATGGAACTTTATATGGAACCAATTATTCTGTATGGAGTATTATATGGGGCTCACTATTCTGTATGGCGCGCTATGTGGTGGCCATAATACTGTATGGAGGAATATACTGTCCGGTTTTTGAGCTATTGTAGAATTTAAAATAGATATCAGTCATGTAATGTAAGGCTGGTTTCACACCTGCGTCGGTCAGCACACGGCCGCCGCATCACAGTTTTTGCCCAAGAGAGGTGACATAACAGGATAGAGACCCAATTGACGAAGGACACCGTGACGTGGTAGTTTGCATACATATATTGGCCAATCGATGCGCTAAGAGCCTTAATTTTTTCATAGCAATTTTTGCAGATACATATTTCATATATACATTATATAGCGCTTTTTTCAACTTTTTTCTATGGCAGCAATGCAATTCCTATGCTCTAGTCTAGAGTAATCATTCTTGGTAAGTTATGGTGCAAACCTTAATTTTTTTAATTTGTATACTTTCTTTGGTTGGCGCCTATTCACACTAGCTTAGATGTGCTGGTCCTTTTTCTTATCTAGGTGGATGGAGTGAGACATGATGTCCCAGATGTGCTCAATCGGATTCAGGTCTGGGGAATGGGCAGGCCAGTCCATAGTTTCAATGCCTTCATCTTGCAGGAACTGCTGAAACACTCTAGCCACATGAGGTCTGGCATTGTCCTGCATTAGGAGAAACCCCGGGCCAACCGCACCAGCATATGGTCTCACAAGTGGTCTGAGGATCTCATCTCGGTACCTAATGGCAGTCAGACTTCCTCTGGCGAGCACATACAGGGCTGTGCGGCCCTCCAAAGAAATGCCACCCCACACCATTACTGACCCACTGCCAAACCTGTCATGCTGAAGGATGATGCAGGCAGCAGATCGCTCTCCACAGCGTCTCCAGACTCTGTCACGTGCTCAGTGTGAACCTGCTTTCATCTGTGAAGAGCACAGGGCGCCAGTGGCGAATTTGCCAATCCTGGTGTTTTGTGGCAATGCCAAGCTTCCTGCACAGTGTTGGGCTGTGAGCACAACCACCGTCTGTTGACGTCGGTGTAAGGTTCTTTGTACATGTTCTTGAAACTCAGTTTTCCGTCAGCCATTTTGCTTTCTGTCTTGCTGCAGCTATCTTGCCCTCAGTCAATATGGAGTTTTCAGCTTTCATGTTCCCGCCCTGATTCTCTCCCTCTTGCTTCTTAAGCAGCCACAGCTGAGCAATCAGTGCTTCAGAATCTAGCCTGCAGTTGACCTGTGACCTGACTCCTGGAAGCCTTGGACTATGTACTCCAGCTATTCCTACTGAGGAACTCTGAACACTTGTGGACTCTGGAACCCTGCTCTTTGAAAGATCCACGTTTGCATGGACCTACGGTAACAGAGAAGAAGATCCTGAACCTGTTGTGGAGAGTGATTTCTGAGCTTAAGTTACTCTGGCCTGCTGTGTCTCCTGCTTCTGTATCTGCAAACTGTGTGACTATTTTTGCCACTTGTATGAAGTAATACAAGACTCTATATCAAACCTGTGTCTCCTGTATTTTCATCGCACCCAAGCACAAGACGCTTATGAACTGTACTACATTACATTACAAGATTCTGGAGCCAAAACGTTAGTGTCTGCTGGGTCTGGGAAGGCTGTGTCTGCTGTAACTGTGGATATCAGACGTCCAGTTGTACTTTCTGTGATGACAGTGATTGTGACTTCTCACAACCATTCCAGGTGAGCAATTCCCTTAAGTTTTTTTTTCTGCAGTGTTACCACAGGTAAACACTATTGTTTTTTTTTTTTTCCTCTTCCCTCTTTTGTGTCTGCTGTAACTGTGGATATCAGATGTCCGGTTGAACTTTCTGTGATGATAGTGGTTGTGACTTCTCACAACCATTCCAGGTGAGCAGTTCCCTTAATTTTTTTTTCTCTCTGCAGTGTTACCACAGGTAAACACTATTGTTTTTTTTTTTTTTCTTTTCTCCTCTCCTTCCAGTACTCCTGTCTTAAAAGATCTGGAAAATGGAGGCCCGCATAAAGGAACTTTGCGGAGTGACTGATAATATCCTTGCAGATTTACAGACTATAAAAACCCGTTTTACAAACCTACAGGACCTCACTAATCACAATTTGCAAGTGTTTGGACAGACTGCCCAGGATTTGCGAGCCAGGATTGAGGTTCTAGAGGAGCGAGTCCAGGCTCCTGCCGTAGCCCCAAGTTCTGGGATTCCCAAGTTGCCCCTTTTCGTTTTGGCGGTGAACGTGAAAAATTCAGGGGATTTATTAACCAATGCAATCTGTTTTTTTCTGCACATGCTTCACAATTTCCCACTGAACGATCTAAAGTGCTTACTATAATTATGTTACTTACCAACAAGGCTTTGATGTGGGCAAACCCTCTGATTGAGACTGAGGATGAATGTTTGGATCATCTTGATGCTTTCATTTCAGCCATTGGGCAGGTGTTTGATGACCCCAATCGAGGTGCAACAGCTGAAGCAGCCATGTTAACTTTGCGCCAAGGTAAGCACTCGGTAGCCGAATATGCCTTGGATTTCAGGAGATGGGCCCTTGATACCACCTGGGACAGTTCCGCCAAAAAATCTATTTTTCGAAAGGGGTTGTCTCCACTAATTAAGGATGAACTTGCTCGTGCCGACCCTCCCACTGCGTTAGGTGACTTTATTAACTACTGCATCCGTATTGATGCTCGCCTGACTGAACGCAGGCAAGAGAGATGGTTCGAAAGCAATCGCACTAACCTTTTCCTACCTTCCTCCCCAGCTAAGGAACCTTTGAGTAGGATCACACGGGAACCTGAACCTGAACCCATGCAGGTAGACTCTTTACAAAGACGGGTTAGTGATGCACGCAAGGAACATCGTTTTAAGGAAAATCTATGTTTCTATTGTGGTAAGTCAGGGCACTTCATTATAAACTGCCCCAGCCGTTCTCGTAAGACTACTGCAGCACTCATTCACTGTGAGTGTTGCGAGAGGAGATCTGTCCGGTCCGAGCCTCAGGCTCCAGAGAGATCTGCAGCAACAGATCTTGATTTCTCGGACTTAAACTCCGTTACTTCTGAGGACGATGACTGTGTAAACGCTGCAATTTTTCAAGTTTCCTCAGCGGTGTCCCAGCTGAGTTGTAGGAAAAACAATTCTCATTGCTTCCTTTCCATCAAACTCTGGGTTAACTCAGTCTGGGTGTCTAGCTCTGCTATGATCGACTCAGGGGCAAGTGGGAATTTTATGGATGTCTCCTTTGCTCTGAAACAGGGGATACGTTCAGTGAAGAAGGCTACTCCAGTACAGATGGAAACTGTGGATGGCTCCCTGCTGACCTCTGGACCAGTGGATCAGGAAACGGAGCCTTTGAGGGTCCTTATGGGTAAAGATCATCAAGAGAAACTGTCCTTTATGCTTATCTCTTCTCCCCACTTTCCCATTATTCTAGGGCTACCATGGCTGCAGGCTCAGAATCCTACCATTAACTGGGAGACCAAGGAATTACACTTTCCAGAGAAACAGATGAGTCCAAAAGTTTCAGCTTGCTCTGTTCCTAAAGGAATCATGTCAGTCCCTGAACTACCAGCTGTATACCAGGACTATGTGGATTTATGTGACAAGAAGAACGCTGACCAGCTTCCCCCTCACCGTCCATATGATTGTCCAATTGAATTATTGCCTGGAGCAGAGATACCTTTTGGTAAGATCTACCCCCTGGCGGGGCCTGAGCTAAAGGCTTTAAAGGATTACATAGACGAAAATCTAGCCAAGGGCTTCATACGCCCCTCTTCATCTCCTGCAGGTGCACCCATCTTCTTTGTGAAGAAGAAAGATGGATCTCTGAGACCCTGCGTAGACTATAGGGAACTCAATAAGGTTACTATTAGAAACCGTTATCCATTGCCTTTAATCCCTGAGTTATTGGAGAGAGTGCGGCATGCCAAAATTTTCTCTAAATTGGATCTCCGTGGGGCCTATAACTTGGTCCGTATTAGACCTGGGGATGAATGGAAGACTGCATTCAGGTCACGCTATGGACACTTTGAATATCTAGTTATGCCTTTTGGTCTGAGTACCGCCCCAGCCACTTTCCAACACTTGGTGAATGACATCTTCAGGGATCTCCTAGATACATTCGTGGTGATTTATTTGGATGATACTCTAATTTTTTCTAACTCCACAGAGGAACATCATGGACATGTGAGAATGGTCTTGGAACGTCTAAGACAAAACCATATTTACATCAAACTTGAAAAGTATGAATTCCATAGGACCGAAATTCAATTTCTGGGGTATGTACTGTCTACACAAGGAATTAGTATGGATGGAAGTAAGACCCAAGCCATCAAGGATTGGCCAAGTCCTAGAAATGTGAAGGAGGTGCAGCGCTTCATCGGGTTTGCCAATTTCTATAGACGTTTCATTAGGAATTTCTCTGAGGTAGTGTCACCTATCACCCAACTTACCCGGAAAGAGTCTAGGTTCTCCTGGACTCCCCAAGCCCAGGAAGCATTTTCTCGTCTAAAAGATAAATTTACCACCGCACCTATCTTGGTACATCCCAACCAGAACTTGCCGTCATAATAGAGGTGGATGCTTCAGATTGTGCCGTTGGAGCTATACTCTCTCAGAGAACAGGTGAGAAGAATGTCTTGCATCCCTGTGCCTTCTTTTCCCAGCAGTTGTCTTCGGCTGAGAGGAACTACGATGTGGGCAATAGAGAGTTGTTGGCCATTATTGCCGCCTTCAAAGAATGGAGACACCTTCTTCAGGGAGCTGCACAGCAAATAGTCGTCCTGACAGACCATCGTAACCTTGAATTTATCAGGTCGGCTAAGTGCCTGACTCCTCGCCAGGCTCGCTGGAATCTTTTCTTAAACCAATTTAATTTTGTCATTTCTTATAGACCAGGATCGCGCAATGGAAAGGCTGATGCACTCTCTAGGATTCATTCAGCAGAGACCCGTCCACTTGCTCCTCCTAAGACTATTCTTCCTGACTCTAGATTCCTGGGAGTGATTCATAATCAAGACCTACTTAAGGACATCAAGGAAGCATACCATGCGGATTCCTTGTTGGCACAACCCCCAAGGGACGTAAGTCTTGTCTTTAAGAATGGTGTGTGGATTCTGGGACAACGTCTGTATATTCCTGAAACAGTCAGATTGAGAGTATTGCAACTCATTCACGATTCCAAGATAGCTGGGCATAGAGGAATTCTAAAGACAAAGGAATTTCTTTCTCGTTTCTTTTGGTGGCCCACTTGCAGGAAGGATGTTTTAAACTATGTCACTTCATGTGAAGTCTGTGCAAGATGCAAAACACCTCGCTCCTCACCAACTGGTCTGTTACAACCTCTTCCCACCCCGTCCCGCCCGTGGGGATCCATTTCTATGGACTTCATTGTGGAGTTACCAACCTCTCAAGGGAAAAACACCATTCTAGTGGTGGTTGATCGTTTAACAAAGGCAGCTCATTTTATTCCTTGTGTCGGCTTACCCACTGCAAAACAGACATCAGATTTGATGATTAAAGATGTGTTTCGCTTACATGGAGTACCGGATGAGGTTATTTCGGATCGAGGGGTGCAAT